>CM046034.1:42349748-42647248 GCA_025215565.1 Flaveria ramosissima
GAGAAATAAACAGTCTGAACCATTAAGTGATGAACCATTCAGACATCTGAAGCATTAAAAGGCTGATTAAGAGGCTGCCAAACAACTCTTTAATCCTATGACCGTCTGACTATAGGAATGGCGACATTATCTTCTCCTTCTATGTCCAAGGGAAAATGGCCAACTTATGTTGATTCTTCACCATCATCATCTTCCCTTCAGTGCAACTAGCCTATAGTTGCAACGGCTTATGATGAGGTTGACTATGATCGGCCATTTGAACTTCCTCTTCATCCTCCACCTCAAGATTGGGCGCAATATCCTCACCAATGAAATCAAAACATTAGATTCAAACAAACAATAACTTAGAACAATAAGTTTATGTTGTGTCTGATGATTGACTTCCCCAAGGATTTTTTCCTTATTTCAACAATCAAGCAATGATCATAGTGCGGAAGCCCATGATGAATGCTATGATATCATTGTGTGTATGTGTATAATAATGCTTGAATGATAATTTCAACTGCTTGTTTGTATTAATTTGTTCAAAAGCTTACAAAGGATTAGGGTAGAATGCTATTTATAGCCTATACAAAAAGATGTTTACAATTACTAAACTACCCTTATGTTAATGAAAATTATATAAAAATCCTAAGTCTATAAGCTGTCCAATGTGAATGTTGATCATCCGCTGTGGATGACATGCTGTCCACTGTGGATGACAAATGAGCTATCTGTTGTGTCTTGGATGTTGTTCGTTGTGAACAATTGTTTGAATGTTTTCTTGTTTGTTGTCTGATGTGGAATGTTCATCCACTGTGAATGAACATCTGATGTAGACTGTTCATTAGTTGTGGACATTGGTCATCCGCGATGTGTGTTTGTTCATCCGCTGTCTACACTTGGGACTTCATTCATCATCCGTTGCTCACAGATAGTCATTCGCTGTAGACTTTCTTCATCCGCTGTTGACACTTAGCAAATACTCCTATCTCAAACCTGAAAATGAAATTGGCACAATGATTAGTGTTTGTTATGAATGTTGATGATACTAATGTGTTAGTAAATGATTGTTTGGATGTTAGAACATATTATGTTTGAATATGGCAAGCATTATCCTTCTTAATGCACTTGTTGAGTCCAACAATACTCCCCCTAAGAATGGTTTTGCCATCTCTTTAATGTTTTCTTGTTAATGTTTTGTTTGTTAGTTATAATACATGTGTGTTTGTCTTTGATATGAATGATTATTATGGTTGTTTGTTTAACTTATATTGTTTGATTGCATATTTGAATGTTATGCATGATTGAATGATTGATTGTTTGTTCTGATTATATACTTGGATGATTGTATGTTTGTCTGAATATATACTTGGATGATTGTATGTTTGTCTGAATATATACTTGGATGATTGTATGTTTGTCTGATTACATGAATGATTGTTTGTTTGACTGTTTACATGAACGATTGTCTTTTTTTTTGTTTAATTGAATGTTTTCATGTATGATTCATTGATTATGTAAGATTGCATGATTACTTATATGTTTCACTGATTACACATGTGTAATCAAATGGCCTTGTATGATAAATTTATGTATGATTGATGATATGACTTGTTATTTTGTCTAATCTGTTTGTTTTGTTTGTTGATTATGTATGATATACTACGTATGCTTGATGCTATGATGTGTTTGTTGTTTATTATGGATGTTTTGTTTGTTTGAATGGTTAGACAAGTTTGATTGTTTGTTTTCTAATTTGATTGTTAGTGAACCTTTATGTGTTGGATGGACCATCTTCATACACTTTTCTTTACTTCTTATGTGGCCTTTGAAGACTCTTCTACATATTTCTTTGTTATTTGATCTTTAGCAGCTTCTTTGATTTGATCATTCAAAGGAGTTATTCTTAGAGCAT
This sequence comes from Flaveria ramosissima, assembly GCA_025215565.1. Lineage (NCBI taxonomy): Eukaryota > Viridiplantae > Streptophyta > Magnoliopsida > Asterales > Asteraceae > Flaveria > Flaveria ramosissima. Next base: position 42,351,646 of record CM046034.1, read on the forward strand.
TTCTGCAGTTTACAATGTTCTTAATAAAATAATTAACAGCACTTTTCTCGCCATCATATTTACTTTCAATTTTCAGATGAACCAGCTGCTCAAGAGTAGACTTGTCTAGGCTATGCACATAAATGTTGCTAACCAGTGTGGTTATAACATGATTGCCTTTGACAATTTCTAGATCGTTGTTGTCAGAAATTTTTCATGCCAGTAATTCCTTCAATGTGTGTTAGAGGTTATTGATTGGTTTCTCGTCTTTGTTTGATAACAGCCTTAACATACACTGTGCCCAAAATCCTTAGCATGTGAATGAAAATGTCTTTGTCTTAAAAAATGAAACAAAAAAGGATGAAGGAGTTTGATTTCCTTAGGATCAAACAACCTTATGTATGTTGCTTCCTTCCCTTCTAGGAAGGATGTTGCTTCCTTCCCTTCTAGCTTCCTTCCCTCACCTTATTTCCCTCTGGCCATAGCCTGTGTGGCATGAACTGTCTAGGCTCTTCAATGGCATGTAACTCAGGTGGAGCTTGATGATAAGTTGACAGAGAAGATGCAGGATGTGGTCTAAAGATACGTGGCTTAAGAGCATTTGCTAGCATGTTCTTGTATATCTCTCTAGCCTTTTTCTTTCATTTGGGAGACAAATCTACCTGCATATGACCTGTATGGTATTCTAGTGTAACTCAACCAGCTTTTAACCTAGGACTAGGTCATGTTTTCTATTTAAAGATCTTTGGGTAAATTCTTTTGAAGCACTTGTTGATCTTTGATTTCTTTGTACCTTCTGTATGTTTGCTCAGACTCATTTTTCATCACTTCTTGAAAGTCCTTGAGCAAATCTTTAATCTCAGTCAGATTAAGATTTATGAATGATTCGTAAGGAAATCACTTTGTGGTCAACTTAATACCCATTAGTGTTCGAGGGTCATCTGTAAATAGATCTTGTATGTTTGTAACTCATCATCATCATCTCTTTCTTCATCTTCCTCATCTAAGTCACTTAAAAATAATTCTAGGTTGTTTTTGCTAGTCATGTGTCTGTTCTATTTCACCCTATTCGAACACTGTTTCCTCAAATGTAGTCTGTTTTGGTTTATCCTCATCCACTGGTTCAACTTTAACTTTCAACAGCTTTAGTGGTGGAGATTCAAGTTCATTAACCTCTTGAACCTTTTGTTTACCATTGCTTAATAAGGCTAAGTAAAGCCTTTTTCTTTTTCTTTCATATGTTCTTAATTGATGTTTTGATGATGATGAAGCCTGATCTTTGGATGGTTTGGATGGTTCTGTCACTGATTCAACAAATTGCTTGATTAGTTTCTTTTGCTATTCTGTTAAGAGGCTGACAAGCATGATGCTTGATTGATTTAATTGAGTCTTAGGAGTATGAAAGTGTGTAAGGATTCCTATAAGTCTGATGCAGCCAAAACATCCAAAGCCTCTCTGCATGCATGCACTGAAGAACATAAGTAGAAATGCTTCGAAAGTTTAACACATTGCACTATAAAATATTCTAAGTGTAAAATCTTCCGAAACCAAGACCAACATCTTCCGAAGCCAAAAGTGAAGTCTTCCAAAGCTTTAAAGACAAAGTCTTCCGAAGCCAAAAAGTGAAGTCAGATTTCTTCTGAAGACTTTTATGTACATGCTTTTATCTGATGTACTTTACAATAAAGTGGACCACCTTTCCGCTGCAACTCTGTTCAGTCACTGTTGATACATGTATGTCCCTAGATCAGGATTTGAATGTAATAGATCTTGTTTGTCTGATTATGATGTAATATTTGAAATGATTAATGAAATGATATTGATTGTTTGTGATTTGTTATGTCTAATATTTCATTAATGAGTCGATATTGAATTGGTTAATTAGGTTTGTGATTGTTTGAATGGTTACACATAATGTTATATAAATTAATACATTCAAACTTAACACAATGAAGTTCTCATGCAAATGGCCCATGCGAATGGACCATACGCATGAATAACTTCATACGATTGACTCAGACGCACGACTGAACCAGGAGACTGGATCAGTCGTATGATTGTTACATAAGATTGGCTCAGTCGCACGACTGAACACTCAGTCGTGCGGATGAATCAACCGCATGGTTCAATCGCACGACTGAACCATACTTATGGTCCAGTCGCACGAATGAACAATACTAACCTATAAATACAACCCAATTCGTGGAAAAACGTAAGCATTCATTCTATTTCGACTCCAGACGTACCCTAGCCGTCCAGAAGCCTCCCAATTTGTTCTCCAAGTTCATAGAACACATTAGATCGATCCTCAATCGATTCTTAACGTTAGTTTCAATACTTTATTGATTCTTCGTGTGTTCTCACTGATTGGATCGCCAATCAAATAGGATTCCGCACTATTTGATCTGGTTTACACGCTAATCACTCGGTATTTCGTTCAAATACCAGGTCCTAACAAGTGGTATCAGAGCTTTGGCTCTTGATTACGTGTGATTCAATCAAGATTGATAAAAAGTTTGTGTTTTTACACTAAAAACACAATCTTTTGTGTCAAAAGTGATCTTGGACGTTTCCTGCTCATCAAAGTTTGGTTTCTACGGACTTAGGCGATTAGAGTTTGCAAAAATTTCGAATTTTTACGGCTAAAACACGTTTAACCTAGAAATTTTCGCAAAACAGCAGCTTCAGTCGCACGAGTGAGTCATTCGCACGACTGGACTTCATTCGCATTGCCCAGACGCACGATTGGACCTAGTCGCATCTCCATTCGTACGATTGAACCATTCGTTCGCAGTGTTCATACGCATCAGCTTCATTCGCACGACTGAACCAATCGCTTAGTTCAGCCGCACGATTGAACCAGTCGCATAGTTCATTCGCACGGATAGCCCAATCGCATCCTTCAGTCGCACCAGTTGACAGTTTGTTTTAGTAGACTTAAAGTTATTCGACATGGAAGATCAAATGTCAGCCTTTACTGCTGGGAAGGACTCAAGGATCCAGAACCTGCTGTTACTTGAGAGTGAGGTGGGTAATCATAATAAACCACCAAAGCTCTTAACGTTAGATGAGTTTCCCCACTGGCAACAACGTTTTGAGATCTACCTCAATGGAGTGGATCCAAATCTGTGGGAAGCTATCGAGATTGGGTATAGTACGCCGGTGGGAGCCGATGGAGTAAAGCTTACTTTAGGAGGGATGACAGACGCGCAGAAGGTTAAGTATAATGCAGAGAAGAGAGTCTATGCATTGATCACACAGTCTATCCCTAAAGACATTTTCCACCAATATTCAGAAAATAAGCAGTCCAAGAAACTATGGGATGAGCTGGAAAAGAGGTACGACGGGAATGCTTCGCTGAAGGCAATCAAGGCTAAGGAGTTAAAGAAGGAATTTGATAACTTCTCATCAATGGGAAACGAGAGTTTGGACGATGTTATAGATAGATTCTACCATCTGATGAGTGAACTGCATACACATGGAGTTGCTACTACCATGGAAGAAAAAGTTACTAACTTTGCAGAAGGATTGCCGGAAAAGTGGGCTTCATTCGTGTCTAACCTGAGACAGAATGAAATGCTGGCAAAGCTGGATATCAATGACTTCATTCTAAAGCTGCGAGAAGAAGCACTTAGGATGAAGTACAGAGCTCAGAAGTCTTCGTACACTCAGAATCCAGCTTTGTATAATGCCACGCCTCAAGCTAAGACATCTGGAGCACCTCTCCAGACTGCATTTGTGTCTAGCTCATCGGGTCCTTCACATGCTTCTCCTTCAGGATCAGATACGTCAGGGTCTTCTGGTACCCACTACATTGGATCTGAAGCAAATGCTACTAGACTGAAGACCGAGAACCTCGGTAATGTGACTGTAGAAGTAGGTCGAGAGCACATGGATCTTTTGGCTGCAGTGGTTCATTCATATGATGGACTTGTAGCTGGGAAGATTGGAAACTGCCATCTGGCAGATGAGGACTACGAGCAGGTGGACGAAATGGAGCTGGAGAGGATGGACATTATGTGGGCCTTAGCTAGTGCTGTCCGGAGGGCGAAGAAGTTTGTGAAAAAGACCGGACAGTTGTTGGTAGCTACTAAGGATACCACATTTGGCTTTGACAAGAGTAAAGTGACCTGCTTCAACTGTGGAGAGAAGGGGCACTTCAAGAGAGAATGTGTTAAGCCAAAGAAGACGGGTAACGGGAACCCATTCTCGTCCTTCACTCGTCAAGACAAGCAAGGTACTAGTTCTACTTCATCAAGCAAGGATCCAAAAGCCTTGACTGCTCATGATGATGAAGGACAGGACTGGAGCTTTAGGTTTGTCTCTCCAGGGGTGTAAGGATTCCTGAAGTCTGATGCAACCCAAAACAGCCTAAGTGTCTCAGCAACATGCACTAAGTACTGAAGTGAAGAATGCTTCGGAAGTTTTACACAAAGCATTAGAAAATACTCTAAGTGTAAAATCTTCCGAAGCCAAGACCAATATCTTCCGAAGCCAAACATGAAGTCTTCCGAAGCTTTAGAGACAAAGTCTTCCGAAGCTTCAACCTATGAAGACAGATTTCTTCCGAAGACTTTTAGTACACATGCTTTATCTGATGTACTGTTCCATAAAGCACCTTTTCCGCTGCATCTCTGTAAAGTCACCAACTTACATGAGTTGGTGAAAAGGGCCTTGTTTTTGGTAACTGTACATTGAGGTCTTGAGTCTGTAACTTTCCACTTCATGTACTTTATCCTTTTTGTAATGTATAAGGATGTGAGCTATGGCATGTCATAGTCACAAGGTCAAAAGGCAGATATGCCTTTTGATCCTACAATTGATTTTGTTAGTGTCTAGTCAATTGTATCCAGCTGGCTTTCAAAGTATAGCCGGCTGTAGGTTGTAGTATAAGTATTCCAAGTTCTTGTATCTTTCTGTATGCTTTGTAACACTTGTAAAAGAACTTGAGAAAGCAATATACTGCCTCCTTGAAACCCATACTCTCTTGTTCTGTCTCTTGCTTTACTTGTGTTCTTTGTATCACTTTGGTTTCCCAGTTCACTGTTTGATTAAAGTTTAGTTAATCTCCTTATTGTGTTGTTGTGTTGTAATTGTGTTTAAGCCCTTAAACGGTCCTGCAATTGGTATCAGAGCATTCCAGGCTCTTGATATAAGATCTAACCATCTTAAGATCCCTCACACACACAAAAGCTAAACTCTTCAAATGGTTTCCATCTCAAAGACTGATATGGAGACTGGAACCATGAACAAATCCCCACTGATCACTCTTGATGATTTTGACACCTGGTGCATGAGGATGGAAGGCTTCATCAGGTCTCTTGATTCAAGAATGTGGGAATCTGTTGAGAATGGACCTTTCATACCTAGCACCCCCTCTGCTACTGATGCTGGTATGATTCCTAAAGATGTGGCCAACTACTCAGATGAAGATAGAAAAAGAGTAGAGATTGACAGGAAGGCCATGACTGCTCTTCAGACTGCTCTCCCAAACTCTGTATACAGAGGTTTTAAGAAGTGCAAGACAGCCAAACAGCTGTGGGATGCACTGAAGCTGATGTATGAAGGCTCCTCTGAAGCCAAGGAGAACAAGAAAGATCTTCTAAAGCAGCAGTTTGAGAATTTCACCTTCAAAGCAGGTGAAACCATGACTCAACAATACTTCAGGTATGTTGAGATTGTGGATACCCTAGTGGATGGAGGAGTTCCTCTTGAGAACAGGGACATTGTAAGGAAGTTCATGTCCTCACTTCCTAGGCAATGGACACACTATTGTGTGGTGATTAAGAGGACTGAGAACCTTAAGACTCTTACTCTTACAGAGTTGTATGAGATTCTCAGTGGATACCAGATGGAGATGAACATGCAAGGTTCATCTGGCAACTCCAACAATCAAATGGGTTCAGCCCTTCATGTGGTTGAAAGGGACAGCATAGAACCCCAACATCATCTCATATGCTACCCTGACAACTCACAAAAGGGTCCTTTCATCACCTTCCCGGAGACACCAAGGGAGAACTTTACTCAAGGAAGCCCATTCCAAGAGACAAGTTCTTCTCAAGCCTTTGTTTCTGCAGATGAAAGCTGTGGGAATTATCTTTTCACTCCTGAAGACCTGGACTGTATCCATCCAGATGACCTGGAATACATGGAGATAGTTCAGCAGATGGCTCTCCTCACTCACAGAGCCAAGAAGTTCTACAAGAGGACAGGAAGAAGATTTCCAAGCAATGCTACCAGTGGAAAGTTTGGGCTGGATAAAAACAAAGTAAAGTGTTACAACTGTAACCTTATGGGTCACTTTGCTAGGGAGTGTAAGGCACCTAAAGCAAATGGGGGCCAAACACAACCCAGACCAAACTACACTGACAAAGCCCTCAGGCTGAGAAGACAAAGCAACATGCTGCTGTTGCTGTTAAAGAGGGAGGCTTTGACTGGAGTTTTCAGGTGGAGGATGCTTCTCCAAACCAAGCACTGATGGCTGACCATGATGAAGCCAAGGTATTGGAACATCTTTGCTCCCCTGAATGCATTGCTAAAGTAAATAGATACAGGTCCTACAACCTAGAGATGAGATCTGATCTTGAGTCATTAAACATATTAAAATCTGATTTTAGAAAATATGAAAATGATTACAAGTTAAAGATAGAGGATTTGGAGAAAACCATTTTAGTACTAAAACATGAACATACAGATTTTAGAACTCAGATCCAAGATCTCATCACTAAGTTAACTGAGTGCCAGGCTGAGCTTGTGATCAGCAAAGCCAAGGCAGAGAAGAGTGTTCTTGAAGAAGAGACCTTCAAGAACATGATATCCTCATCCCTGCACAACAAGGTTTGTTATCAAAATAGACAGGGACTGGGATAAAATGAGATAGCTCCTCCACACACAATCTTGTCTGTAAGATCTCCTAGGTGTGGAACTTGTGAAGATGAGCTTCCTCTCATAGATCCTATAAGTGAGGATGATGAAGAAGTGATAGTGAAGAATTCCTCTGAGAAGAGTGAAGAAGAGGATTCTTCCAAGGGCCACTATCCTTCTGAGGAGAAGAAATCAACTGTGATGACCAAGTCCAAGAGAAAGAACTTGATCAGAAAGAGCAAAAGGAAAGCAAAGAAGGCTCAAGAAATCAAGGCTACTTTTGATGCTAAGCAGAAACAAGTTTTTATCTCTGCAGGTTTCAAGGTAGTAAGGACTGAAGACATCAACCAAGACTCCTCAGCTAAGAGTCATGGTTCTTGTTCAAATCATCTCAGTACAAAGAAGAAGACTGAGCTGCTGTGTACCACTGCTGCACAGCCTGAACCATCAAACTCCAAGAACAGTTCACAGCCCAAAGGAACTGTCTCAGCATCTACCAAGATGAAGGAGGAGAAGGGATGTGACCAAAGCCAGTCTTGCTCTCAAAAGGAGACTTCTTTGAAGAAGAAAATGTTGTGTGTTATGTGTGAAAGTACCTCTCACATTGCCAAGGATTGCCCATACAATCCTAAAAGTACTATCCACATGACCAAAACAAAGACTTCAAAGAGTCTCAAGAAGTCTCAAGCTTCGGAAGGAAAATCTGTTTCCTTCGGAAGCTCCCAATCAAGGAAGAAGGTAAATGGAAAATTACCTTCGGAAGCAAAGTTGGTCTCGGAAGAAAGGAGTTCTTCCGAACCACTGAAGTCTGCTGCAGTGACTGTAGATTCTTCCGAAGGATCAGTCATCAAAACTTGTGAAGTTCCAAAAGCTTCTAAGGTTTTGAAGGTCAAGTCCAAGACTCCAAAGGTGGTGTGGAAGTCTAAGAAAGACCAAATGACTGAGGTTTCTCCATCAACAACAGCTGAAGATCCCCATAGTACAACTATAGGATCTATCACTGTTGCGTTACCTTCTATTACACTTAATGAGCCCAAGACAAGTAAGGCTTGGGTTTCCAAATGTAACTAATCATTTTCTTTGTGCAGGAACAGCTCAAGACAAACAGGAATGTCTGGATAATTGACAGTGGCTGTTCCAGGCACATGACAGGCAATAGGTCTCTACTCCATAATTTTGAGAGAATTGATGGAGGACCAGTTGCTTTTGGAGGAGATGAAGGTGGTTACATTTCTGGAAGGGGCAAGGTCACAAATGGTAAGCTCAGCATTGAGAAGGTAAACATTGTTAAGGAGCTTGGGTACAATCTTCTGAGTGTATCCCAATTTTGTGATCAGAGTCATAACATGCTCTTTACTGAGCATGAGTGCATTGTTCTCAAGCCTGGAGTGGTCATTCCTCATGAGCATATCCTGCTCAGAGCCCCCAGGAAAGGGAACATGTACAAGATGGATTTGCAAGAAACATCTCCCTCTGGAGAAGTTTTATGCTTTCTATCTAAAGCAAATAGTGATGAGTCTTTCCTATGGCATAAAAGAATGTGCCATGTAAACTTTAAGAACATGAATAAATTAATTAAACATGATCTGGTAACTGGAATGCCAAAGAAAGAGTTTACAAGTGATGATCATTGTGTTGCATGCCTGAAAGGGAAGCAACACAAGGTATCTCACAAGCCTATCCATCACTACTCCCCTACACTTGTTACATATGGATCTCTTTGGCCCCACCAGTGTAATGAGTTTAGGAAGGACCTCTTACTGTCTGGTGATCACAGATGATTTTACAAGATTCACTTGGGTTTTCTTCCTTAGAACTAAGGATGAAACCCCTGAGATTCTGAAGAATTTCATCTTAAAAGTTGAGAATCAATGTGATCACAAGGTCAAAACCATAAGATGTGATCAAGGAACTGAATTCAAGAACCAAATCCTTGATACATTTTGTGATGAAAATCCAAACGAACCCCTGCTCAGGCTATTGAGTCTGTGCAGGCCCCCAAATACTCAACCTTACAGGAAGAAGTGGACACTAGAGCTCCCACTTCTCCTGAGGAGCAAACCACTCCCATTACTTTACCTATCAGGGCTGAGGTTCCTCAAGCTCAACCTGATAAGCTCACTAGCCCAACAACCTTAAGCTTTCACTCTGAGTCTCAACACTCAAGTGAACAACCTTCAGGGGACAGTTACCATCCCCAGCCTTTGGATCTCAACCAACCAATTCCCAACCTATCCTGTTACACTGATGAAGACTTAGGATTCAGTGAGTACCATGAGTCTCTCTTCTCCTCCCCTACTCAAAGAGAGATGAGTACCTCTGACTCTCCTCAGTCTATCCCCCTTCAGTCACCTATTACTGAGGTGGACACTTCTGAACCTGTTCAGAATGTCCATATGGAAGAGGCTCTCACTTTTGAAAGTGATTACATCATTAAGACCTCAACCATGGCAACTCAGCCCATTGGCATCTCAACTGAGGCTACCAGTGAGCAGAGGAAAACCAGCAGCCAAGAAACTCAAGCTGGTGGTGAGAGAGAGGACTCTGGTCCAATCATCTCATCCCCCAATGAATCTTCTGATGAAGATGAGGGGAATTTGAGACTAAAGGTGCAAAAATTATCAAAAACATGCACCTATTTAGTCTCTAAGGTTAGTCACTTGGAATCTCAGGTGACTACCCTGCAAAACAGGGTCAATGATCAGCAACTCCAGATTTCATATCTGCAGGAAAAACTAGCTGGGAGACCTTTAAGGAGAGCTCAACCAGGAACACAAGAACCTGTGGAAGTGATTGACTTATCCTCCAGCTCACCTATGCAAGTGGGTGATGCTACCAAAAAGGGGGAGAAAGTTGTTACAACCACAGAACCTGGGAGTTCTTCAGAGAAAATGGACATAGAGGACTCACCATCCTCACTTGCTGTTGTGCATTCTCAGCAACTTCCTCAAGTTCACATTAATGTGGACTCTATAGACTCTCTTATCAGGAGTCTCTTTGAGGAAGGTATACCAAGGGCTGTCTCATCTCCACCACAAGGAACTGGCAACTACATCATAAGGTGGAGGTATGATGATGACAGGAGAGCCCTTATACTTCAGAGAATTCAAGGCCAACAAGAAATTTTTCAATTCCAAAGCCTGAGCTTCTATGAAAGACTGGATTTAGTCAACTTGCCACTTGTCAATCCAAGCAATTCAAGACAAGCTGACAGGCTGGCTCAAAGAATCCAAGACAGGATCCTTGCAGAGTTTACTCTAAGAAGGAGACTTAGGGAATCAGGCAATGTCATCGGTCAACTGGATGTTGAGGTGGACCCTAAGATTAGTTTCATAGGGGAAACCTTGACTGAAGGCCCAGTGGCAGAACCTGAGACCCCTATCTCATCATCAACAACTGCTGCAGAGGTCCAAAGTCCATCTGAGACACCTGCTGGTGAAGGTGTTTCTCAGCCTCTCTCTGGCCAGAGCATGGAAGCTACTCCAAGCAATGAAGGCCAAGCCTCAATCCACCCTGAGTCACAAAGGTTTGTTGGTGAAAAAGGGAAAAGGATAATGACTCTTGAGGAAATTGAGGAGGAAGAGAGAGAGAGGAAAAGGAGACTAAGGGGAGAAAGTTCTACTGGGTCATCTAGCTTCATGCAAGCTGCAATCAGGGCTGCTCCCAGACCAAATACTCAAGATGATGAGTTAAGGGCAGTCAGGATTACCTATCTACAGACCAAGGACTATGACATTGATGAAATCATCTCCCTCCCCTTAGAAGAGTTAAATGAACTGGCTGACATGGAAGTGTCAAGAGAGTTGAAGGAGAAAGAGGATGCAAGGATACTTCTCCAACTCAAAGAGGAGAAGAGACAGAAAAGACTTTACAAGCATGCTCCCACTCTCTCACCAGTTCAAGAAAGTCCTGCACAGGAAGATGTGGCTCCACAAGAACCTCAGGTAGATAAAGAAGAAGATAGGATCAAGATGATCAACTACCTGTGTGCCACAGGCTTGTATCAGGCAGATGCACTTCTTCCCTTGTCCTATGACTTCATTGAGTTCGAGTATCTAAAGCAACTTGAGCTTGAGTTAGTCAAGGAAAGAAAGACAACTAAAAGGAAGCTAAGGGAAGAAGCTGCAAAGTCAAGAGCCATCATTCAAAAGAATGCAAAGAAGTCTGCTGACAGACAAAGAATGGTGAGCTTCTTGAAGCTGTATGGATTCTCCGGAAGGAGACTTGGCCCCATGTCTCTATCCACTATGGATGAGCATATTAGGGTGATCAAGCAGAAGATTAAAAGTGGAGAACTCATTGACTTGCACTCTCTTCCAAGTCAAGTCCCACCTGAAGTGGAGGTCAAGTTTGAACAACAAGAGACACCTCAACCAGCACCTCCAGCTGAGCCTCAGCAAGCTTCATCTTCTGATCCTAGGCAGGGTCAAACTCCCTCTCCTTCTGAACCTGTGAGGGAGGAACACCCAACTGAGAAAAACATTGATGATCAACATGGTGCTGCAGACCAGTCTTTTCAGTTAAAGACATCCAAGAGGAAGAAGAGGATGGCTTCTAAACCAAAGACTAAGAAGAAGAAGCCAAAGTCATCTACCTCTGCACCTCAGTCTGAATCAGATCAACCTGAGGAAGTGCATGATGAGGCAGCCCAATCAACTCCTATTCAAGTGGCTCCTCTATCTAGTGAGACACCCATCTTGTCCTGGACTTACTCTACCAATCCAGAAAGATGGAATGTTATCAGAGATCAAGGTGTTGAGAATGTCTACTCATGGCAAGACATAATCAACTTACCTCTGCATGATCTCTTTGAGATGAGAAGATACTATGAGAGTCTTGATGATCCTAACCATCTCATGAAGAAAGGAATGGTCTTGATTGTACTGAAGACTACCAACATTTGAAGATCTTCTAAGTGTTTTGGTAGCATCAGCCTAGGGGGAGTTTGTAAGGATTCCTGAAGTCTAATGCAACCCAAAACAGCCTAAGTGTCTCAACAACATGCACTAAGTACTGAAGTGAAGAATGCTTCGGAAGTTTTACACAAAGCATTAGAAAATACTCTAAGTGTAAAATCTTCCGAAGCCAAGACCAATATCTTCCGAAGCCAAACATGAAGTCTTCCGAAGCTTTAGAGACAAAGTCTTCCGAAACTTCAACCTATGAAGACAGATTTCTTCCGAAGACTTTTAGCACACATGCTTTATCTGATGTACTGTTCCATAAAGCACCTTTTCCGCTGCATCTCTGTAAAGTCACCAACTTACATGAGTTGGTGAAAAGGGCCTTGCTTTTGGTAACTGTACATTGAGGTCTTGAGTCTGTAACTTTCCACTTCATGTACTTTATCCTTTTTGTAATGTATAAGGATGTGAGCTATGGCATGTCATAGTCACAAGGTCAAAAGGCAGATATGCCTTTTGATCCTACAATTGATTTTGTTAGTGTCTAGTCAATTGTATCCAGCTGGCTTTCAAAGTATAGCCGGCTGTAGGTTGTAGTATAAGTATTCCAAGTTCTTGTATCTTTCTGTATGCTTTGTAACACTTGTAAAAGAACTTGAGAAAGCAATATACTGCCTCCTTGAAACCCATACTCTCTTGTTCTGTCTCTTGCTTTACTTGTGTTCTTTGTATCACTTTGGTTTCCCAGTTCACTGTTTGATTAAAGTTTAGTTAATCTCCTCATTGTGTTGTTGTGTTGTAATTGTGTTTAAGCCCTTAAACGGTCCTGCAAGGGGAATCAAACATTGCAAGTGTAGAAGACTTAGATGATGATTCCGCGAGTGAAGGAGATATTGCAGTTGAGATAGCGATGTCAAATATTGAAGAGACAACTGCAACTGAGGTCAGCTACAAGCCTAAAGAGGAGACTACCACAGCAAAGACAGAAAAGAAAGAATCACCAGAACCAGAGACATCTGATGCTGCGTTGATGGCTAACTCTTCTGAACCAACTCAAGTAAGTACCACTGACCAAATGTTTAATAATCATGCTTGTTCTGATTGTGATACTTTTAGAAATAGCATAGATGAGAAATTTGCTAGGTTATTAGATCATAATGATAACTTAGTAAAAGATTTGCAACTGTGCACTGAGGCTAATAGAGTATTAAAACAAAATGAGCATAGTTACAAAGAAAAGATAGACCTTTTGACTAAACAGCTTAGGGAAACAGAAGTAGTTGCATTTAACCAAGCTAATGACATTAGGTACTATCTAAACTCCCTAGAAGACACTAAGAAGCAAATGGCAGTTCTAGAAGTAGAAGTAAACTCGTTAAAACAGAAACTGCATAGTTGGACAAGTTCTTCACATATTGTCCAACACTTAGTGAGAGAAAGAAACAACGGGGAGGGTTTGGGTTACAAAGTGGTTCCACCACCACCTAAGACCTTGATGAACACTAAGACTAGACCAATTAATAATAACCCCATCAAGGATCATGTGGTGTCTACTCCTCTTGTTAGTGATCCAGATTCCTCATGTTATCTATTGAGTCTGGAACCAAACAAAAGGAGGCCACTTCCAAGGCAAAGGGTAAAATGCCTTGTGTTAATCTGGAAAAAGAATTCGAAAAGGTTAATATTAAGTTAGGGTCAAACAGAGTCAAATCAGAACCTAAAAAGACTTCTAATGTTAATCTTTCACAAGTTTCAAGTCAAAAACCAGTTAACCAAAAAGAAAAAGATGTTAAAAATGTTAAAACAATTAATTTTGTTAAACAAGAGAAAACATCAAAAGAACCAGAGTCAAAACCTAAATTGAGTGATGTTACTAGAGTGTCACACACGTCTCCACAAAGAAAGTTTAATCATAAAGTTGATAGCAGGTCGTGCTACAACTGTGGAGAATGTGGACACATTGCTTCCTATTGTCCTTACTATAAGACACCTAGGAAGAAGATTGAACTTCAGGATTCAAAGCCTAGGTCTTCTAAGAGGAGTTCTTTAACTCCACCCAGAAGAACTAGTGAACCTAAAGTTTAACCCATTAGCCAGTCGACTGTTTATCACAAACAGGCTTTGCACAAATCTGGCTTATGGAAAGAGAAGTCATCCTCTGTGTCTGATAATGATGACAAGAAGGAATCTGAGCTACCCTCACCCTCTAAGGGTCAATGGGTTGAATTCATGATGTGTGATGCTTCTGGGAAACCCAAGCCAGTAAAGGCTTGGGTTCCTAACCTAAACTAATCCTTTACATTGTATGTGCAGGGTGTTCGCTACAGTGTTGAAACCAACACGTGGATTGTAGACAGCGGAGCATCCAGGCACATGACAGGAAACAGGGCTCTTTTATCAAACGTCAAGCAAATAAAAGGAGGGCATGTTTCGTTTGCTGGAAACAAGGGAGGCTATATCACAGCTCAGGGAGAAGTGGGAAATCAGAAAGTTAAGTTTGATAAGGTGAACTACGTTCAACAACTTCAAAACAACTTACTTTCTGTTTCCCAAATCTGTGATAACAAGAAGTGTTACGTGCTAAAGAAAGACTATGTGATTCCAGAGGATCAAGTTCTGATGACAACTTCAAGATATAAAGATCTTTATGTTTTGGATCTGTCAACAACTTCTACAACGGATCATGAGGTTCAGTGCTTTCTATCTAAAGCTACTGAGAAGGATTCCATCTCCTGGCATAGGAGAATGGGACACATTAGTCAAAGGAAGATGAATCACTTGATTCAGAAAGATCTTGTGAGAGGAGTTAATGTCAAGAACTTCCAGCTTCCTGATTTTTGTGTAGCTTGCAAGAAAGGAAAACAGACAAAGAAGTCTCATAAGGAAAAGAAAGTTCATTCAATAGAACTTCCTCTTGAACTTCTTCACATGGATCTGTTTGGTCCAGTCAGTACAATGAGCATTGCAGGCGACTTGTACTGTTTTGTGGTTACTGATGACTACTCAAGGTTCTCTTGGGTAATGTTTCTGCAGTCTAAATCAGAAACATTTGAGTCATTCAAGGAGTTAGTAACCACACTGGAATCTCTCTACAAGCTGAAGGTGAGACAAGTACGCTCAGACAACGGGACGGAATTAAAGAACCAGTGGATGGAGGCTTATGCAAGGAAAAGGGAATTGTGCATCAATTCACTTCTGGCTACACGCCTCAGATGAATGGCGTTGCTGAGAGAAAGAACAGAAGCTTGATAGAGACAGCACGGACTATGCTGGCAGACTCGAAACTGCCTATCCAATTCTGGAATGAGGCAGTGGCGAATGCATGTTATACACTGAATCGAGTTCTGATAGTCAAGCGCCACGGAAAGACATGTTACGAGCTACTACAAAGACGCAAACCGAATTTGGAGTATCTTGAACCATTTGGCGCACCGTGCACACTTCTGAAGAAGACACAAGAAGGTAAATTCAGCGAGAAGGCTGATGAAGGAATCGTCCTAGGATACAAGAGACCAAACAAGCGAGTTTACAACAACTCAACGGGTTTAGTAGAAGTGTGGTGTAACATTGATGTACAGAGATATACCACACCACCTACTGGCAAAGGACCCGCCTACTTTTTCGACTATGATGGATTCTTCAAGTCCTTCAACATCCCTATCTCTCCTTCGGATGATGAGTTAGATACTCGGATGATGTAAGATATCTTGAATACACCATCTCATGATTCAACATCATCTAGCTCACAGGGAGAATCATCTACTCAGTCAGGGGGAGTAGTCGACGACAGTGACTCCTCCTCTGACGATGAAGCTGAAGAAGATGATCAGAACAGTCAGGAGGAACATGTTCCAGTTCCTCAAAGTCCACAAGCATCTACCAGTGATGCACCTTCGACTTCGGAACCTCAAACTCCAACTACCTCAGATGCAGAACCAAATGTTCACAATCTTGGCTCTGAGGTAGCTGTTCCTACTACTCCAGGATCACGTCTAAACGTCTATCATCCCTTAGACAATGTCATTGGAGATGTCAGATCAGGAGTACAAACCCGAAATCAGCTATACTCAGCTGATTATGCCTCTATTATAGAAAAAGGATATATTCATGATGGTGCTTATCGGTGTTTTGTCTCGCAGTTTGAGCCAAAATACGTCAGTGATGCACTAAATGATGAGGCGTGGGTGAGTGCCATGCAAGAAGAACTTCTTCAGTTCAAGAAGTTAGGTGTATGGACTCTGGTTGATAGACCTAAAGGTGCTAAGGTCATTGGCACCAAATGGGTCTTGAAATGCAAGAAAGATGACCAAGGGGTCATTATCAGGAACAAGGCTCGACTTGTGGTTCAAGGATTTCGCCAAGTCGAGGGGATTGACTACAATGAAGTGTTTGCACCCGTGGCAAGGATGGAAGCCATTCGTATCTTCCTTGCCTATGCATCGTAAATGAAGATTAAAGTCTACCAATTAGATGTGAAGAGTGCATTCCTTCATGGGGAAATCAGAGAAACAGTCTATGTCAGTCAACCCGAGGGATTTGAAGATCCTTATCATCGGGATAGAGTTTACAAACTCGACAAGGCTTTATACGGGCTTCATCAAGCTTCAAGAGCCTGGTATGAGAAACTCTTGACTCATCTTGTGAAACACGGCTTTCGTAGGGGAGTCATTGACTGCACGCTGTTCATCAAAGAAAAAGATAGAGACCTACTGCTCGTACAGATCTATGTCGATGACATAATCTTCGGTTCAAAGAACGAAGAGTTATGCAAAGAGTTTGAAGCGGTTATGAAGAAAGAGTTTGAGATGAGTGCTATGGGGGAGATGAAGTTCTTTCTCGGATTACAGGTGGATCAGACACCAAATGGGATCTTTCTACATCAGACCAAGTATGTGGGAGACATTCTCAGTCGTTTTGACATGGAGAATGCTTCTGCTGCTGGGACTCCACTTGCTACAAATCATGATATAGCACCTGACGAAAATGGAGATCTGGTAGATGCCACAATGTACCGAGGAATGATTGGATCCCTCATGTACCTCACTGCCTCAAGACCTGATATCATGTATGCTACATGTTTATGTTCTAGATATCAGGCCAAGCCAAAGGTTAACCATCTGATCGGGGTAAAAAGGATATTTCGTTATCTGAAGGGTACACCCACACTTGGGTTGTGGTATCCTCATGATGATGACTTTGAGCTCACGGCGTATAGTGACTCGGATTACGAGGGCTGCAAGATGAACTACAAGTCTACATCAGCAGGGTGTCAATTCTTTGGGAGGAGATTAGTTACCTGGCAGTGTAAGAAGCAGACATCGGTTGCATTGTCAACCTGTGAAGCCGAATACGTTGCTGCTGCAAGTTGCTGTTCACAAATCATCTGGATTCAACAGCAAATGCGGGATTACGGTTTAAAGTTCTCTTCTACTCCTATTTTTGTTGATAACTCTGCTGCAATTGTAGTAACTAAAAATCCTGTCCAACATCCAAAGACTAAACATATCGGTATTAAATACCATTTCATAAGAGACTGTTTTGAAAAGAACTTAATTGATGTGGTAAAAATTAATACTGATTTTCAACGCGCTGACCTCTATACTAAAGCCTTTGATAAACCACGTTTTCAATATTTGTTAGAGGTCAACGGCGTTAAAAAGAAAAGTGATGTTATTCCTGATGATGATCATGTGTAGTCCGATGCGTTTTAGTTAAATTTTTATTTTATTTTCCTTATTTATTTTAGTTTGTCTAAATTAAATCCATGTTATTTCGCTGTTTATTAAAATCCTAAAATAATTAAATCAGTTATGATTTTAGTATTTTAGGGGGAGAATAAGTCAGCCAATAACATTTAAAAAAAACGAGGGAGAAAGAGTGGAAAGCTGATATAAGGTAGATCGTATCTGTGATACCGATTCAAACCCTTTGGAAAATGATAGTACACAGGAACAAATCGAGAAGGACTTTAACATTTAATTTAGAAAAGATGCAAAGATTCAAAGTGTGAGTCTGTGTAGTCTAAGCAATATAAAAGGGAAGATGATAGAAAAACTGGTAACTACTAAGGTAACACAAAGAAAGTAGACCTAGAGGTTGCTAGACCACAAATGATATGTCGTTAGATTCAACGCAATAGATGATTAGACCTGACTGGTGATCTCAAGACCAAACTAAGTTGTTCAACTGACTGTGGGCTTCCATCTTATCACTGGTTAACACAATCAACAATATTCCAATAAGGGGTAATGAGCATGTAAACGCCACGAATGTGTGCGGATGACCATAAATAGAGCAAAGCACGAAAAAAATGAAAGACAAATGCTATCAAGCTAATGACTTATGTTGTTGGTGCATTTTGTGCAAAATAAAATTAAGCTGCTCTAACAAGGAGATAGGTTGTGTGCCTCTCTGCTGTGCGATGACACTGACCTGAGGATAAGCATAACCTAGATATTCTAGAATTCATTGTTCTTTGCCGCCTCTCTGCTATGCGATGGCACTGACCTGAGGATTGGCTTCTCTTTGAAAGCTCTAAGAATAGTCTCTTCTTGTAAAAATACCCGTAGACCGCTCAAAAGCTCCTGAGGAATGTTGATTACCATATAAGTGTGGGATCCACAAATGTCAGTTGAAATAATTAAACCTAAAACTATCACCAGTTTGTGTCAAAAGTCTGTGTATGGATTTAAGAGGACAAACATATTGACAATCAGTGTGGCTGCAATTCTTGAAAGTTCAAATCAATGTGGTAATCTAATAGTTCCAGTATGATTTCCTAAAGTTGCTAACGACTCTGGATGAAAACCAAGAATTGACCATCAAAAGGTTTTGATAACAAGTCCCAAATGATTTGACGTGCCTGTATGATTCCAAAATTGAATTGGTCCAGGTATGGTCAATCTGAGTTGAAGCTGCCTATTCCGGAACCAAATCCCGTAGATTTCTATCTTAGGATTTACCTCTCGCAAAAAGCCAAAAACAAGTTTAATTTTTGTACCTTAGTTTAAATTTTCTAATTTATTTAGTCATTTTAGTTTGTTTGTTTGTCGGACTACATCATGAAAATCAGTAAGGGATCAACTCAACTAAAAGGGTCATGTCTGAGATGACCACATGTGTTTTCAAAGTTTAAAAGAGTCACATCTGAGGTGACAAAGTGTTTAAGAGAGTCACGTCTGAGGTGACTAAATTGTTTAAAAGGAACACGTCTGAGGTGATCAAAAGGTTTTCAAGTTAAAATGATCATGTCTGAGATGATCACATGCTCATAATGTTAATTTCAATAGTTAAAAGGGGTTTTAAATGTAAACAGATCAAAATGGTAGAAAATTTCATAAGTCTAACCCATTCACACGATTGGACCATAAGTATGGACCAACCATGCGAATGGGTCCCATTCGCACGACTGGACATGAGATTGAGCCATTCACCCGAATGGCTTATCAGAATGACCCATTCGACCGAATGAAAGGAGGCGAATGAGTCAGTCGACCGACTGAGACTCAGTCGGTTAACTGAAGGTGCGAATGAAAGGGCACGAATGAGTCAGTCAACCGACTGAACCTCAGTCGGCCAACTGAATGCGACTGACTGGGCCAATCGCACGACTGAGCCTCAGTCGCCCGAATGAACTGAGCGAATGAGCCCAGTCGGCCGATCGAACTCAGCTTCAGTATTAAAGGGCCACAGTCGATCGTATTTTACTCATCACCCTCAATCGCTCCTAAATCGCACTTCTTCCCGTTACTCTGCCAAAATTTCTCTAGATCCTGTTTTCACATCATTATTGATCTTCTGACGTTCGCTGTTGTTTATACAGGTAGATTGAAGTTATATCTCAATGAAATCAGAAGAAATGGAACCCTAATTCTGTGAAATTCGAGTGAAACAAGAACCGGACTGAAAATGACCTAATAACCAACCTAAACTAAGCAAAATGTTAAAATTAAGTTTAATAGGTTATTAGTGACTAGATGGCGAGTCTATTGAACCGGTAACCCATGTTAAATCACTTGTTTTGATCAAGATTTGAATCACTGGCGACTGAACAGTGGGACAGGTGACTGGTTGTCCGGATGAAATCCAATCGCACGATTGAATCTTGTGATTGGGTCAATCGGTCGAATGAACCATGCGAATGAACTCAGTCGGCCGACTGAACCAATCGCAGACTCAGTCAGCAGATTGAACTCAGTCGCATGTCACATTCAACCGAATGAGCTCAGTCGCATGAAAGGACAACCGACTGACTTCAGTCGCATGATTCATTCGCACGAATGAATCAGAATGAATTTAAACATTACACTTAGAACTGAATTTTGATGTATTATGTACTAATGGTTCTGTGTCTTGTGTTTCAGGAAAATGGTTGATAGATGGTCCATTAATCCAGAGCACAACATATGTGCTCACTTGGATCATACGACTCGGAACGGGGCCGAGTTTACAGAGATTATTGCGTTCCTTAGACGCTCTCGGATACATAAGGCGATTTCCACACCGTGCACGCCTTACAGGTCATTACACCAGGCATTCTGGGAGCATGCCTCCGTTGATCCTTACAATATACGGAGCTCCATTCTTCGTCATGATATTGAGGTTACAGCTGCTGATATCCAGAGAGTTCTTGAGTTTGGGGACGATACTGATCATCCCACCAGATTACATCCACTTACTGTCCGAGGCTGCTTTCTCAGGATTAAGTACGCTGGGGACATAAACTCAGGTGTGCTCAACAAGAGCAACCTGTGCCCCCAGTACAAGTACTTGGCGCATGTGATCCTGAAGTGTATTGCTTCGAGTAGGGGTGGGTTCGATGACCTATCAGACCAGATTCAGAATGCCTACGTGGCACTGGTGCTGAACCACCCTTTCAGCTTTTCGAGTATGATCTTCTCATATCTGGTTGAGAACCTGGAGGCAAAGGGGAAGGAGGGTTTTTGTATGTACCCAAGGTTTCTTCAGCTGATCTTCAACGAGAAGCTGCCTTCACTTCCCAAGGAGAGCCATGATGCGGTTGCTTTGGAGATTATGGATGACACGACTTTAGGTCGTATGAGAGTGTATAGGGGCAAGCAGGTAAAGCCCCAGGTGAAGAGGTTGATCGGGCATTTGGCCAATGAGAGATATGTGGCGCCAGGGAGACGAAAGTGGCGTCATGATGATAATGATTCAGATGACGAGAGGCTATTGCTCCCAGAGCATGATTCCGATGATGACGACAGTGGGGACGCTGGGGATGATATGCCTACTCCACCGAGAGGCACAGCTTCCGATGTTATACCTCCAGTGTCTGCCCCAGCTGGTGACATAGCCGAGTCTACTGGTTTCATTCAGGACTTTGTTCCTGGTGAGGAGGAAGAGGAGTCGGACGAGGAGCCCTTGACAAGAACTGTGGGGAGCAAGGTTGTTCCCACAGAGTATGGGCTATGGGCGGTTGGTGAATGCCCAAGAGATTCAGGAGAGACAGCTGCTGATCCTAGTTATGCACCGGGGTCAGCTAGCCGGGTTGTAGGGGGAGCATCCACCTCGACGGGAACGAGGAGGAAAAGGATGGCTCAGCCCCACGGGCAAAAGAAGAAGAAGAGACGATTGACCTTCGTTACCACCACAACCACCACATCTACCACCACCACTACCACCTCCACAGCCACACCATCCACCACCACAGCCACCACAGCTACTACTACTACCTCCACACCTCCCACCACTGTATAGATGCCATCTACCACCATATCTTTCACTCCCACATCACCTCTACCATTTCACAGACCCAGACCCATCTTCACTACAGCCACCACCACCACCACTTCCCACCCAGCTGGACCCTCAGCCCATCCCCTACATACATATGGATCACCTCTACCTCCAATTGGGGTAGAGGAACAACTGTCTGCGCTTAACCGGATGGTGATGCGCCTATTAGCTGCGGATGAGGAGAAGGCGGCTCAGATCCGCCAGCTGGCTGATCTTACTGCTGCACAGGCTCAGCAGATCTCAGAGCAGGCTCGGGTGATGGAGGAGCAGGCCCAACAGATGGCTGCTCAGAGCCATGAGATCGCCCAACTCCAGGAGCAAAGTGTCACATCTACCAAGAAGATAGAGGAGTTGGAGGAGGCTAAGAAGACGATCATGTTAAAGCTAAAGGGATCTAAGGAGGAGCCCTTGAAGATCAAAGAGGGAGACGGAGATGATGGTGATGATGATGATAAAGATGATGATGAGGATGATGAGGATGAGACGGAGGAGGATGAGGGGACTGAAGAAGAAAGGACAGAGGAGAAGGATGAAGATGATGATGCAGAAGGAGGGGATACAGCTGCATCGGCCTCTGCTCCAGGTCAGGAGAGGAGATCCAAGAATAGACAAGACCAACCAGCGTCCTCCTCTGCTCCACCAAGTGACGAGCCGATGATCCAGGACAAAAGTAAAGATTAGATGTTTATGTATTTTATTACTTTTGTATTTGAAACATGTATTTGAACCTATGTATTCAACGTTTATATTAATTTTAATGCATTTCTGTTTTGATTGATGACTAATGGTTGATGTGTTGAATGTTTAAATCAAACAGATCCAAATTATCAAAGGGATGAGTTCGATGTTGCTCCCCTTCAGCAGGTCAAGACTCAGTTGACTATGATTCTTGATCTGCAAGGGATCGTAAGGAGGTCGGTGAGTTATACCCCTGAAGAAGGGGAAATAATTCACGATCTATCAAACGAGCAACTAGCAGAGATCTTCAAGCTCAATCTAGATGAGATTATGAAGGATGCTCCGACGTGCGACTCGACCAGTGACAAAGAGCTCAACGATGTTGATGAAATAGAGATTGAAGATGTCACTGCCGAGCACTACCCTCAGTATGCTGACAATGAGGGAAATGTGGTCCCCAATCTGGGTGAATCTCTTGTTAACGATACATTTGAGGTGTTAGACAAAATGGAGCAAGAGTCAGAGAAGATAGAGGAAACGGCCCAAGCCTCAAATGATGATGTTGATATCCGAAAGGCTGAGTGGGCTGCGTGTTTTGAGGAAGTTAGAGCCCAACGCACCTAAACAAGATGCCTACACCAAACTCTACAGAGTCAAGAAACATCATAAGGTGTCTGGCAGGATCATAGCATGGGCGTATTTTGAGGACCTTAATGTATATGCAGTTAAGAGGGAAAAGGGCATAGAGTACTTCAGATTCCCACATGATCTGAAGACTCTACCAGGTTTTGAGCTCAACAAGCTGGCCAAACTAAAGCTTTTGTATGCTGACCCGAGAAAGATGTCAAGCTGGTTTGAGGCTGCCCTAAGGAAGGAGTACCACACCAGGTGGGTTAACTTCAGACCCCAACAGCCTACAAGGTATATCAGAAGGTCTGAAGTTGATGCCATTACTAGAAAGCCAAAGATAGTGCTGAAGTGGAGTCCTCCGCGCACAATGTCAAGAATCCCTCTAAGGGAAATGCCACAGGACTTCACTCCACACTTTTAGTGGTGGTACTACGATTGGAGAACAGGAGAAGCGGTCATAGTCCTAAACAAAGAGGGCCAAATGGATACTATCAGGGTATTCGACCCAATGTGGCTTACCAACTTGTTAGCTAATGATGTCTACACGCTATACAAGTGGCCACTGTTCTATGATACGCAGGATATTGTACAAGCCCTTCAGGTCCAGAACGTCATAAGACTCTGCTTCGCGTTTGAGATTCACGCGGGAGTCACAAAAGAGGACAAGTACAAGAAATATGAGGAGGTAATGCAGAAAACAAGACATTAGAGAGATCTAGGTCCAAGGGGGAGTTTGTTGATACATGTATGTCCCTAGATCAGGATTTGAATGTAATAGATCTTGTTTGTCTGATTATGATGTAATATTTGAAATGATTAATGAAATGATATTGATTGTTTGTGATTTGTAATGTCTAATATTTCATTAATGAGTCGATATTGAATTGGTTAATTAGGTTTGTGATTGTTTGAATGGTTACACATAATGTTATATAAATTAATACATTCAAACTTAACACAATGAAGTTCTCATGCAAACGGCCCATGCGAATGGACCATACGCATGAATAACTTCATACGATTGACTCAGACGCATGACTGAACCAGGAGACTGGATCAGTCGTATGATTGTTACATAAGATTGGCTCAGTCGCACGACTGAACACTCAGTCATGCGGATGAATCAACCGCATGGTTCAATCGCACGACTGAACCATACTTATGGTCCAGTCGCACGAATGAACAATACTAACCTATAAATACAACCCAATTCGTGGAAAAACGTAAGCATTCATTCTATTTCGACTCCAGACGTACCCTAGCCGTCCAGAAGCCTCCCAATTTGTTCTCCAAGTTCACAGAACACATTAGATCGATTCTCAATCGATTCTTAACGTTAGTTTCAATACTTTATTGATTCTTCGTGTGTTCTCACTGATTGGATCGCCAATCAAATAGGATTCCGCACTATTTGATCTGGTTTACACGCTAATCACTCGGTATTTCGTTCAAATACCAGGTCCTAACAGTCACCAACTTACATGAGTTGGTGAAAAGGTCCATGCTTTTGGTAACTATACATTGAGGTCTTGAGTCTGAGCTTTCTACTTTATGTACTTTTATCCTTTTTGTAATATATTAGGATGTGAGCTATGGCATGTCATAGTCACTAGTCAAAAGGCAATCTGCCTTTTGACTCTACAAATGATTTTCTTGTTATCTAGTCTTATGTATCCAGCTAGCCTTCAAAGTATGGCCGGTTGTAGGATGTAGTATAAAGTATCTCAAGTACTTGTAACTTTAGATCTATGCTTCGTAACATTTCTAAAATAACTTGAGAAGCAATATACAACATTCTTGAAAACCATATACTTGTGTTGTTAGCTATCTTGTTCTGTCTCACAGTTTACTTGTGTTCTTAGCATCTTTCATACAATAGTAACCAGTTCCCTATTTGATTTGTTAAGTGTTCTAAAAAAGTCTCCTCATTGTGTAGTTGTGTTGTAAGTGCATACCCTTCAACGGTCCTGCATTTGGTATCAGACATTCCAGGCTCTTGATATAAGATCTCACCATCTTAAGATCTCTCTCACACACAAAATACTTAACAACTCAAATGGCAGCTATTACTAAAGCTGATATGGAAACTGGGACTATGACAAAGTCTCCACTGATCACTCCTGAAGACTTTGATACTTGGTGTCAAAGAATGGAAGGCTTCATCAAGTCTCAAGACTCCAGGATGTGGGACTCTGTTTTCCAAGGACCTTACATACCAAGCACCCCTTCTGCTACTGGTGGTGGTATGATTCCAAAGGTTGTGGCTGATTATTCTGAAGAAGAAAAGAAAAGAATAGATATTGATCAGAAAGCCATGACAACCCTTCAAACTGCTCTTCCAAACTCTATGTACAGAAGCTTCAAGAAGTGCAAAACTGCCAAGCAACTATGGGAAGCAGTGAACCTTATGTATGAGGAATGAAGCAAAGGAGAACAAGAAGGATATCCTGAAGTAGCAGTTTGAAAACTTCACTTTTATGGTAGGTGAAACCATGACTCAATAATACTTCAGGTATGTTGAGATTGTGGATACTCTAATGGATGTTGGAGTAACTCTTGAGAACATGGACATTGTAAGGAAGTTTATGTCCTCTCTTCCTAGACAATGGATATATTATTGTATTGTTATCAAGAGGACTGAGAACCTTAAGACTCTTACTCTCATAGAGTTGTATGGCATTCTTAGTGGCTACCAGATGGAGATGAATATGCAAAACTCATCCGGTAACTCCAGCAATCAAGTAAGTTCAACCTTCCATGTGATTGAAAGGGAAAGCATTGAGCCACAACATCATCTTATATGCTACCCTGACAACTCACAAAAGGGTCCTTTCATCACCTTCCCAGAGACTCCAAGGAAAAGCTACACTCAAGGAAGTCCTTTCCAAGAGACAAGTTCTTCTCATGCTTTTGTCTCTGCTGATAAAACCACATACAACTTTCTCTTCACCCCTGAAGATTTGGATTGTATCCATCTAGATGATCTGGAGTACACGGAGATAGTTCAGCAGATGGCTCTTCTCACTCACAGAACCAAGAAGTTCTACAAGAGGACAGGGAGGAAGTTTCCAAGCAATGCAGCCAGTGAAAAGTTTGGGCAGCATAAAAGCAAAGTAAAGTGTTACAACTGTAACCAGATGGGACACTTTGCAAGGGAGTGTGAGACACCAAGGACAAATGGTGGCCAAACACAAGCCATACCAAACTACACTGAGAGAGCTCCCCAGAATGAGAAGCCAAAGCAGCAAGCTGCAGTTGCTGTTGAAGAAGGAGGCTTTGACTGGAGCTTTCAGGTGGAAGATGCATCTCCAAACCAAGCACTCATGGCAGATCACGATGAAGCCAAGGTATTGGAACATCTTTGTACTCCTTAATGTATTGCTAAAGTTAATAGATACATGAGCACACAAACTACAAGACTCGGATCAAAGATCTCATAACTAAGTTAACTGAATGCCAAGCTGAGCTTGTGATCAGCAAAGCTAAGGCAAAAAAATGTGTTATTGAAGAAGAGACCTTCAAGAACATAATATCCTCATCCTTGCATGAAAAAGTTTGTTATCAGAATAAGCAGGGACTGGGATCTAATGAGATAGCTCCTCCACACACAATCTTGTCTGTAAGATCTCCTAGGTGTGGAACTTGAGAAGATGAGCTTTCCCTCATAGACCCATTGAGTGAAGAGGATGAAGAAGAGGTGGTGAAGAATGGCTTTGAGAAGAATGAAGAAGAGAATTATAAGAGGGGTCACCATCCCTATGAGGAGAGTAAAGCTGTTGGGATGACCAAGTCCAAGAGAAAGAACTTGATCAGGAAGGCCAAAAAAAGTCCAAAAAGGCTCAAGAGATCAAGGCCACATTCAACTCTGCACAGAAACAAGTCTTTATTTCTGCAGGATTTAAAGTAGTTAAGGCTGAAGACACAAACTTGAACTCCAACAAAAAGAGTTCTAGTTCATGTCCAAATCATCCCATCATCAAGAAAAAGGCTGATTAGTTGTGCACCACTGCTGTACAACTTGAACCATCCAGCTCCAAAGGTAGTTCTATCCCCACAAGAATTGCCACATTATCTGCAAAGATGAAGATGGAGAAGGAAAGTGATCAAGTTCAGCCTTGTTCACAAAAGAAGACTCCTAGAAGGAAGAAAATGGAGTGTAATATGTGTGGGAGTACCTCTCATCTTGCTAAGGATTGTGTTTACAATCCAAAGAGTACTCTCCACATGACCAAGAAAGAAACTTCGAAGAGCTTGGAGAAGAAGAAGCAAGCTTCGGAAGGAAAATCTCTTTCCTTCGAAAGCTCCAAAATGAAGAAGAAGACAAGTGGAAACTTGCCATCGGAAGAAAATTTGGTCTCAGAAGAAAGGAATACTTTCGAAGCACTAAAGCCTGCTGCAGTGAAAGCAAGATCTTCCGAAGGTCCAGTCATCAAAACTTCCGAAGTTAACAAAACTTCCGAAGTATTGAAGGTTAAGTCTAAGCTTCCAAAGGTGGTGTGAAAGACAAAGAAAGACCAAGTGGCTGAGAGTTCTTCATTAACATCAGCAAATGATCCTGCTAGCATGACTATAGGATCAATTACTGTTGCATTTTCTTCCACTTCTTTTGATGAGCCCAAGACCAATGAGGCTTGGGTTTCCAAATGTCACTAACCATCTCTTTTATGCAGGAATAGCTCAAGACAAACAAAAATGTATGGATCATTAACAGTGGCTGTTCCAGGCACATGACAAGCAATAGGTCACTACTCCAAAAGTTTGAAAGAATTGATGGAGGACCAGTTGCTTATGGAGGAGATGCAGGAGGTTACATTATAGGAAGGGACAAGGTCACAAATGGTAAGCTCAGCATTGAGAGGTAAACTTTGTCAAGGACTTGGGTATAATCTTTTGAGTGTATCCAAATTTTGTGATCAGAGTCATGCATTGTTCTCAGGCCCGAGGTGGTCATTCCTCATGAGCACATCCTGCGCAGAGCCCCCAGGAAAGGGAACATGTACAAGATGGATTTGCAAGAAACATCTCTCTCAGGAGAAGTTTCATGCTTTCTATCTAAAGCAAATAGTGATGAGTCTTTTCTTTGGCATAAAAGAATGTGCCATGTAAACTTTAAAAATATGAATAAATTAATTAAGAAAGATTTAGTAACTGGAATACCAAAGAAAGAGTTTACAAGTGATGACCATTGTATTGCATGCCTAAAACGGAAGCAACACAAGGTATCTCACAAGCCAAAGGAAAGAAATTCCATCACTACTCCCACCAGTGTAATGAGTCTAGGAAGGACCTCTTATTGTTTGGTGATCACAGATGACTTTACAAGATTCACTTGGGTCTTCGTTCTTAGAACTAAGGATGAGACCCTGAAATTCTAAAGAATTTCATCTTAAAGATTGAGAATCTATATGATCAAAAGGTCAAAACCATAAGATGTGATCAAGGAACTAAATTGAAGAACCAAATCCTTGATACATTTTGTGATGAAAAGGGTAATACAAGACAATATAGTGCTCCCAGGACTCCTCAGCAAAATGGTGTTGCTGAGAGGAGAAACAGGACACTAATTGAAGCTGCAAGAACTATGTTGTCTGACTCTAAACTGCCCATCACCTTCTGGGCAGAGGTAGTGAACACTGCTTGCTATGTGAAAAACAAAGTTATAGTAGTTAAGACACATGGTAAGACTCCTTATGAACTTTGGCACAAGAGGAAACCTTTAATTGGTTTTCTCAGGTCATTTGGATGTCCTTGCACCATCTTGAATATCAAAGATGAAATTGCCAAGTTTGCTGAGAAATTAGATGATGGACACTTTATTGGATACTCTTCTGAAGCTAAGGCTTATGCAGTATACAATCTCAGAACTAGAGTAGTTGAAGAGTCAGCCAATATGACTTTCAATGAGCACACTCCCAGTGTGAAAGGTTCTGGTCCAGATTTGCTATTTGATCTTGATTTAGTTACCAACTGTTTTAACAAATCTTTTGAGCATGTTTCAGGGTACACAGATATACTACCTACAGGTGATCCTAACCCAAGATTTGAGCTAAGAAGACCTTCAAGCTATACATCTTCAGCTCTAGTGGTAACTAACCCTACAAATGAAGCTTTTTCTAGCACATCAATGACAAATCCTGCTGATACTTCTGGGGTGCCTTCAAATTCTAGCATAGAGGCATAAAACTCAGATGAAGGAGCTTCAAGTGTTAGAGAAAATGGTGGTGGTGAAAGTGATTAGGAATTTCTTGATGCTGATAACCACTCCTTTGAAGAAAACATCAATGATGTCACACACTCATTGGATCAAGTCAATCTTGATAAGTGTGCCGATGTAGAGGGTGAATCTTCTTTGCCAGATCAAATTTCTCTAATTTAGATCTGTCTAAGCAACTTGCTGTGATCCCTCAGCTAAGGATCCACAAGTCTCATCTACCACAAACATCATTAGAGATGTTGATTCAGGGGTAAGAACAAGAGGACAAACCCATGATGAAAATGTTTGTCTTCACTCTTGTTTCTTGTCCCAGATAGAGCCAAAGAAGATTGATGAGGCTCTAAAGGATGGTAGTTGGGTTGAAGCTATGCAAGAGGAGCTGCTTCAATTCAAAAGGCAAAAGGTTTGGAACCTATGTCCTCTTCCTCAAGGGAAGACCACCATAGGAACCAAATGGTTGTTCAGGAATAAGAAGGATGATAGAGGACTTGTCATCAAGAACAAGGCAAGACTAGTTGTTCAAGGATATAATCAAGAAGAAGGAACTGACTACGGAGATGTTTTTGCTCCTGTATCAAGACCTGAAGCCGTTAGGATATTCCTAGCTTTTGCCGCATCCAAGAACTTCAAGGTCTACCAACTTGATGTCAAGTGTGCTTTAAGGTGATTGATGAAGAGGTGTATCTTGGACAACCACCTGGGTTTGCAGATCCAGATCATCCTGATTATGTCTGCAGGCTTGATAAAGCTCTTTATGGGTTGCACCAAGCACCAAGGAAGTGGTATGAGACTCTATCTTAGTATCTCTGTCAGCATGGCTACAAAAGGGGTACTGTTGATGGAACTCTCTTCATCAAAGAAATAGGAAATGACATAATGTTAGTTCAATTATATGTAGATGACATTTTCTTTGGGTTAAATAATCAAAAGCTCTTTAAAGACTTTGAGAAGCTGATGAAGGACAGGTTTGAAATGAGTGCCATGGGAGAACTCAATTTCTTTCTAGGAATTCAAGTGAAGCAAGTTGACAATGGCATCTTCATAAGTCAGTCAAAGTATGTACAAGACATACTTAAAAGATTCAACATGACTGATTGTAAGGTTGCTAAGACACCCATAGCCAGAAACCACTCCCTTCGACCTGACCTTGAGGGGGAGTGTGTTGATGAGCATCTATACAGGGCAATGATTGGGTCTCTTATGTACCTCACAGCTAGCAGGCCTGATATCATGTTTGCTACATGTATTTGTGCAAGATATCAAGCCAACCCTAAGATGTCACACCTAATCAATGTTAAGATAATTTTAAGATAGCTCAAAGGTGCTCCATCACTTGGCCTTTGGTATCCAAAGAATTCTGACTTTAATCTGTATGCTTATACAAATAGTGATTATGGTAGTTGCAACATGACTACAAAGTCTACATCTGGAGGGTGTCAATTTCTTAGTGGAAGGATACTCTCTTGGCAATGCAAGAAACAATCATATGTGTCTACATCAACTGCTGAGGCTGAATACATTGTTGTTGCAAGCTACTGTGCTCAAGTGCTTTGGATTCAAAATTAGATGCTGGACTATGGATTCAACTTCAACGAGACTCCCATCCACATAGACAACAACAATGCTATCTCAATCACAGAAAACCCTATGCAACACTCAAGGACAAAGCACATTAATATCAAGTATCATTTGATTAGAGATAACTTTGAAAAGGGGTTAATCAAACTAGTAAAAGTTAACACAAATGAACAATACGCTGATCTGTTCACCAAAGCTTTTGATGAACAGAGATTTAAATATCTTTTATCAGCTATTAAGATGATTAACTTTGAATAGATTTTCTTAAAACTTAATCATACTATTTCTAAAACCTGTGTGTCCTAAGTTGTCTATTTTATCACCTTCATAAGCCCTTGTTCTCTTTGGAAGAAAAATCTTTTTGAAATACATACCTTAGATTTTTGAAAATTTTGATCTCTTTATCCTTCGGAAGATTTATAATTACCTTCGGAAGAAACTTATGTCTAAGAAAAATAATAACCACTTCAGTAGTTTTACCTTCGGAAGAAAATTATAAAATATCTTTCGAAGTTTAAAATCAACTTAAGTACTTTTATGTTTAAAAAAGAACAATTTTCTTCCGAAAGAAATTTACCTTCGGAAGTTTTTATTTCTCTTAGAATAAAAACTCTGAGTAATCGATCTCTTCCGAAGCAAAATTCTCAAAAACTTTTGAAATATCTTCCGAAGCCAAATTGCCTTCGAAAGCTTTTCTTCAGAACTTCCAAAGCAAAATAACCTTCGGAAGATTTCTCGACTTCTAAGAAAACTACTTTTTGGGCAAAAGTAAACTATTTTTTCAGAGGTGGGACCGACATCCGGATTTCAAAGTTTATCATCTTTCATTAACTTTGTCTTAAATCCTTTTCACATAAATACCCAACAGTTCACCCCACTCTTTCACTATCTTCTTCATTTGCACTATTCCTTAAACCTAAATTCTCCCAAACTGCCTTTGTTCTTCACCTTCCTCTAGCCTTAAGCTTCTCAAAATGGCCAACCTAAACCGTAGAAACAACCCTGACTTCTCCATGCAACTTCGCAGGCAACACAACCAGGTTGCTCTGTTGAACTCTGAGAAAGATGCTAGTTTCTCAGAGGTTTGCCGTTTTCTGGCTTTATCCAACTACTTCACCTCCCTAACCATTGATCCTACTCTCTATAAGGATCATTTGCTTGAATTTTGGAAGACCTACCAAGAGGTCATCATGGATGGAGAGAAGGAAGTGTCTACCACAATGCAGGGGAGGACAATCTTTATCACTCCGGCCATCATCAACACTCATCTTCAGCTGGATAATGAAGAAGGTGAGTTGTCTTTCCCAAAGGAAGCTGTTAATCATTCTTTTGTGCAGATAGGCTATGAGGCAGATTTCTATGTAAAGACATTCAGGAAAGGGAAGGTCTCATCCTAGTGGAAATACCTGCTCCATATGGTTATCCACAGGTTGTCAAACAAGCATGGAGGGTGGGACTAGATTCCTGAGGATCTCTTTTTCATAGTGCATGGAATGGTTCAAGGGGTCAAGTTCAGGTACTCTTAGTTTGTTTACACCAATTTTCTAGCTAACTTGGACTCCTTAGAATATTACATGTTTCCTAGATATGTTCAATACATTTTCAACTGTGAACTGGGCTTACAGTTGAGGGAAACAGGTAATATTCTTAAATTGGGATAGATGAAACCTTACATCTTTAAAATAATGAAGAAGCCAACTGTAGGCTTCTCAGGGGTAGAAACAGCCCTTGTCCCCAAAATGTTAGAGCTCATTGCTCAAGGTGACAACCTAGCAACACAAGCTAGTGTTGAACCCATACCTTCTACATCCCTACCACAAAAAGACCACAAATCATCCTCACTTACCAAAGAAAATCCAAACGAACCCCTGCTCAAACTATTGAGCTTGTGCAGGCCCCAATACACTCACCCATACAGGAGGAAGTGGATACTAGAGTTCCCACTTTTTTTGAGGAGCAAACCACTCCTATCTCTTCAAGAATCAGTGCTGAAGTTCCTTATGTCAGCCTAATGAGCTCTCAAGACCAACTGCCTTAAGCCTTCACTTTGAGTCTCAACACTCAAGTGAACAACCTTCATGGGGCAGTTACCATCCCTAACCTTTAGACTTAAATCAACCCATTCCTAACCTTGAATTTATACTGATGAAGACTTAGGTTTCAGTGAGTACCATGAGTCTCTCTATTCTTCCCCTACTCAAAGAGAGATGAGTGCTCCTGAGTCCCCTATGTCTAGCCCACATCAATCACCCATTACTGAGGTGGTTCTTCCTGAACCTGTTAAGGAGATCCATATGGAAGAGGCTCTCACTTCTACAAGTGATTACATCATTAAGACCTCAACCATGGCAACTCAGCCCATTGACACCTCAACTGAGGTTGTCAGTGAGCAGAGGAAATCTAGCAACCAAGAACTTGAAGCTGGTGGTGAGAGTGAGGATTTTGGTCCACTTCTCTCATCCCATAGTGATTCTTCTGATGAAGATGAAGGGAACTTTAGACTAAAGGTGCAAAAATTGTCAAAAACATGCACCTATTTAGTCTCTAAGGTTAGTCACCTTGAATCTCAGGTGACTACCCTGTAAAACAGGGTCAATGATCAGCAACTTGAGATATCTTATCTCAGGGAAAAACTAGCTGGGAGACCTTTAAGGAGAGCTCAACCAGGAACACAACCTGGGAGAAAGTCATTATAGTCACAAAACCTAGGAGTTCTTCAGGTAGTATGGACATTGAGGACTCACCATTCTCACTTGCAATTGTGCATACTCAACAACTTCCTCAAGTTCACATTGATGTGGACTTTATAGACTCTTTCATTCAGAGTCTCTTTAAGGAAGGCATTCCAAGGGCTATGTCATCCCCACCCCCAGGAACTTAAGACTAC
Source organism: Flaveria ramosissima (assembly GCA_025215565.1). NCBI lineage: Eukaryota > Viridiplantae > Streptophyta > Magnoliopsida > Asterales > Asteraceae > Flaveria > Flaveria ramosissima. The sequence goes on from CM046034.1 coordinate 42,385,139, forward strand.
ATCATTGGGTGGAGGTATGATGCTGATAAAAGAGCCCTCATTCTTCAAAGAGTTCAATGGCAGCAAGAAGTATTCAATTTTTAGACCTTGAAGTATTATGAAGGTCGTGACCTGATCAACATGCCACTTGTCAACCCAAGTCAATCTAGATAAGCTCACAGGCTGGCACAAAGGATTCAAGACAGAATTACTGAAGAGTTCAGTCTAAGAAGGAGACAAAGGCAATTAGGTAATGTCATTGGTCAACTGGATGTTGAGGCAGACCCTAAGATTAGCTTCAAAGGGAAAACCTTGAATGAAAGCCCATTGATAGAGCCTGAGAGCCCTGTCACACCAACAACTACTTTAGAAATTCATTCCCTCAGTGAAACACCTGCTGGTGAAGGTGTATCACAACCTCTCTCTGGCTAGAGCTTGAATGCTACACCAAGCAATGAAGGCCAAAGCTCTCTACACCCTGTGTCACAAAGGTCTGTGGTGACAAAGGGAAAAGGATTCTAACTCCTGAGGAGATTAAGGAGGAGGAGAGAGAGGAAGAGGAAGCTAAGGGGAAAAAGTTCCTCTAGGTATTCAGGATTCATGCAAGCTGCAATCAGGACTGCCCCAGACCAAACACTCAAGATGATGAGTTGAGGGCAGTCAGGATTACTTACCTACATACCAGGAACTATGACATTGATGAGATTATATCTCTCCCTTTACAGGAACTCAATGAACTGGCTGACATGGAAGTGTCAAGAGAGATGAAGGAAGCAGAGGATGCAAGGCTGCTCCTCCAAATCAAAGAAGAGAAGAGACAGAAAAGACTATACAAGCATGTTCCTAATCTCTCCCCAGTTCAAGAAATCCCTATGCAAGAGACTGTGGCAGCTACACAAGAACCTCAGGTAGATAAAGAAACAGATAGGCAAAATATGATCAACTACCTGAGTACCGCAAGTCTTTATTAGGCATCTACACTTTTTCCCTTGTCCTTCGAGTACATTGAGTTTGAGTATCTCAAACACCTTGAAATTCAAGTGCTCAAAGAACAAAAGGAAACAAAGAGAAAGATGAAGGAAGAGGAAGCAAAGTCAAGAGCCATCATCCAAAAGAGTATGAAGAAGTATGCTGACAGACAAAGGATGATGAGCTTCTTGAAGTTGTATGGATTCTCCAGAAGAAGACTTGGACCTATGTCTCTATCTAAAATGGATGAGCACATTAGGGTAATCAAGCAAAAGATCAAAAGTGGAGAGCTTATTGACTTACACTCCCCTCCAAGTCAAGCTCCTCCTGAAGTGGAGGTTAAGGTTGAACAACCTAAGACAACACAACCTGGACCTCCTGCTGAGTCTTAGCAAGCTTCATCTTCTGATCCACAGCAGGGTCAAACTCTCTCTCCTTCTGAACCTATGAGGGAGGAACACCCAACTGAGCAAGACAAGACTGATCAACAAGGTGCTGTAGACCAGTCTTCTCAGTTAAAGTCTTCAAAGAGGAGGAAGAGAATGGATTCTAAACCAAAGTCAAAGAAGAAGAAGAAGTCTTAATCATCCACCTGTATACCTTAGGGTGAGTCAGATCAACCTGAGGAAGTGCATGAAGAGGCAGCCCAATCAACTCTAATTCAAGTGGCTCCTCTTGCATCTGAGAGACCCATCTTATCCTGGACCTTCACAACTAATCGAGAGAGATGGCATGTGATCAGAGATCAAGGTGGTGAAGATGTGTACACATGGCAAGACCTATTCAACCTACCTCTGCATGATCTCTTTGAGATGAGAAGATACTATGAGAGTATGAGTAGTGATCCTGACCATCTAATGAAGAAGGACATCATCATCATAATGAGGACCGTCAAAAGCTGAAGATCTTTAAATGTTTTGGTAGCATCAGCCTAGGGGGAGTTTGTAAGGATTCCTATAAGTCTGATGCCACCAAAACATCCAAAGTCTCTCTATATGCATACACAGAAGAACAGAAGTAGAATTGCTTCAGAAGGTTTACACCTTGCACTAGAAAATATTCTAAATGTAAAATCTTCCAAAGCCAAGACTAACATCTTCTGAAGCCAAAAGTGAAGTCTTCCGAAGCTTCAAAGACAAAGTCTTCCGAAGCCAAAGAGTGAAGACATATTTCTTCCGAAGACTTTTATGTAAGTGCTTTTATCTGATGTACTATACCATAAAGCTGGACCACCTTTCCACTGCAACTCTGTTCACTCACCAACTTACATGAGTTGGTGAAAAGGTCCATGTTTTTAGTAACTGTACATTGAGGTCTTGAGTCTGAGCTTTCTACTTTATGTACTTTTATCCTTTTTGTAATATATTAGGATGTTAGCAATGGCATGTCATATTCACTAGTCAAAAGGCAATCTGCCTTTTGACTCAATGTTTGATTTTGTTGTTGTCTAGTCTTATGTATCCATCTGGCCTTCAAAGTATTGCCGGCTGTAGGATGTAGTAGAAAGTATCTCAAGTACTTGTAACTTTAGATCTATGATTTGTAACATTTGTAAAAGAACTTGAGAAGCAATATACAACATTCTTGTAAACCATACACTTGTGTTGTTAGCTATCTTGTTCTGTCTCACATTTTACTTGTGTTCTTAGCATCTTTCATACCATAGTTAACTAGTTCCCTATGTGATTTGTTAAGTGTTCAAAATAACTCTCCTCATTGTGTAGTTGTTTTGTAAGTGCATACCCTTCAATGGTCCTGCAAAGTGTTGTCTGAGAATAGGATAATAATATATGCTTTCAAATGGATTAGATTCTTCAAACAATTGATCCATTGTGTATGTTTCTTCAGGAATAATGATTGCTTTGTCTGTTTCCCTTGAACTTATCTCTTCAGCTTGAGATATGATTTGTTTTTCATAATCATCACTTAGGTCTTTCTCTGGACTTTCTGAATGTTCTTCCTCATTCAGTTAAGTGTCTTGGTGTTCTAGTTCTCTGTTCAGTCTGTTGATCTCTTCGGATTGAGCATAAACCATCTTTTTCACCTCATCTATTTCAGCATCTTTGGCTTCTGTTTGCTCTATTAAGTAGGCAATGTCAGTTCTTGCACTAGTGAGGTCTTGTTCTTTCATCTTGACCTCTGTCATTGTTTGTACAAGATGTTGTTCTAAAACTTGAACAATCAGCTTCTGAGCTGTTTAATCTGCTTTGAGTTTATCTATCTCATCATCTTTACTTTTGAGCTTCTCTTTCAACCTTTTAGCTCTATTATTTGACTTCTTAATCAGTTTGTTGTACTTAGTATATAGAAATATTTTTGAGTACTCTATATCCTCTTTAGTAGGAATCTCACTTGTTTGTTCATCTGCTTCTGCATGCTCTTCATGAGTACTTGGTTCTGCTTGTTCAGACTCATGTACTAATGATGTAATACCAATTTTTTCTGATGAGTTGATTGTTCAGCCAGTGATGTATCAATATCTCTTAAAAGAGATGATAAAGTGTGTTGATCAGAAAAAGTTGGAGTTTAAGGTGGAGAAGGAAACTAATGCTCAAAATGGATGTTGTAGTGCTTCTTCTTCAACATGCACTTGCTCATCAATGACTTGTTCTAGAATTGGAGTAGGTTGTTCTTCTTGGATGATTGGTTGTTGATGTATAACATCTGGAAACATCATTTGAGGTTCACCTTGTTCTGGAATCCTCATAAATATGTATAGTATAGGAAGATAATAGTTAATCATGTGAGGTCACAGGCACTTCGTCACCATGATATAAGCTAGACTTAATCCTTGTGAATACATGTTCATTGAAATGAACTAGTTGTAGTATGGCACCCTCTTTTGCAATGTCTGGTAGGAGATCATCAATGACCATCTGTAGGAATCTTGGAAACATTAGGATTTCCCCAAGGATCTTTTCAAATCACTTATTTCAACAATCAAGCAATGATCATGGTGTGGAAACCCATGATGAATGTTATGATATCACTGTGTGTATATGTATGATTGCTAGTGATATGAATGCCTGAATGATAATTTCAATTGTTTGTTTGTATTGATTTGTTCAAAAGCTTACAAAAGATTAGGATAAATGCTATTTTTAGCCTATACAAAAATCTATTTACAGTTACTAAACTACCCTTATGTAAACGAAAGTTACATAAAAGTCCTAAGTCTATAAGTTGTCCGCTGTGAATGTTGATCATCCGCTGTGGATGACATGATGTCCACTGTGAACACTTGTTTGAATGTTTTCATGTTTGTTGTCCGCTATGGAATGTTCATCCGTTTTCATCAGTTGTGGAAATTGGTCATCCGTTGTGTGCGTTTGTTCATCCGCTGTCTACACTTGGGACTTCATTCTTCATCTGTTGCTCACAGATAGTCATCCGTTGTAGACTTTCTTTATCCGCTGTGGACACTTAGCAAAAGTTCTTTTTATCCACAAACCTGAAAAAGAAATTTGCACAATGATTAGTGTTTGTTATTAATGTTGATGATGTTAATGTGATAGTAAATGATTGTTTGGATGTTAGAATACATTATGTTTGAATATGGCAAGCATTATGATTCTTAATGCACTTGTGGAGTCCAACACTCACCATTTGACTAGGTTGCTTCAGAAGGAGAAGGTTCCACTTCCTGTTGAACATAGTCCTCGGATGAGAGTTGCTTTTACCTTACCTCTCTTTCCAACCTTACCTCCCATCCTTGCACCATGGAGCAGGCCATAGCCACACTAGTGGCAGCTCTAGAAAGCGGGAGACAACTTGTTAGGGAACTATTGGATGATGTAAGGCCCCGTTCCCGGGACACTCATGGTTGGCCAATCATCGCACATAAAATATAAAACATACCTTTACATTTACTAGAATATTGCAGCGAAATACTTAATAAACCATTTCATATATTAATAATCGCTTTTGCAAAATAATACATCATTGTTAAGTTACGAAATATCATTCGTTGCATTACATCACAAAAAAATTATCGTAATACAAAATGGACGCCATCCGATACAAGCCAAGTAGCTGCCCCCGTGCCATCCTCAGCAACTCTTACCTGTCAACTGGAAAATACATAAAAAGTCAGTGTTGCTGAGTGAGTTCTACCTTTATAATAAAAATACTCTGCTTTAGGCTAAAACCATTCTTTACTTTCGTTCGCGATCATGGGTCATACGTACAAATAGATAATCTTATTGTTATCTTTCATCATCATTCATTAACATTCATTCATTATCCATTCATTCTCATTCTTATCATACATTTCTTACATTTCATACATTTGTCATTATCTTTCGATGCCATGTACTATACCCCAAACATCATGCACAAGTGCTGGTACTGGGTCGAAATCTATAAATAGACTTCTAATCATCATGCACAAGTGCCGGCACCAGTACTGGGGCAAGTTCATTCACGATTATTTTTACTTCCGTTCCGGACCAATGCCATATGCTATACCCCAAACATTATGCACAAGTGTTGGTACTTGGCCAAAGTCTATAAATAAACTTCTGTTAGATCTAGGAACAATAGATCTAGATCATTTTGTATAGGCTTGGAACTTTAATCAATACCTGTAATGAATGATGGTAATTCATTATTTTGATGTATGCATTGTGTATATAGGTTAACCCATATGTGTGTTGATCTGTGTATGGTTCCAAATTTGACTGTGTAAGAAACATCTAAGGATGAACATTTCATTCTTTCGTAGATATGTTTCTTACAAGTAACATACATCCGAAGATCATCTGCGAATGAACAATCAGCTCTGGAGTTCAAGTGAAGTCAATCAAAGAGTTCAAGTAAAGACTCCTGCGGATGAGCAAACACCTTTGGAAGAATAAAATACCTCAGAAGATCAAGTACCTTTGGAAGAACAAAATGCCTTCGGAAGAAAAAAGTACCTACGGAAGACTGTATAGCTGCGGATGTAGCTACGGAGTCCAAACACTTGTATTTAAATAATGCAAGTGTTACAAGTCAACAAGACAGTTGTGTGAATCCCAAGAGATCCGGTGTTTCCTTAACTAAAACAAGTGTGCCTATAAATATGGATCCTAGGTTTCACATCAAACAACAAAAGACGAACACCCAAGCAACCAAACAGCAAACCAAAACATCACATCAATTCACACAAACATAAACCCTAGCAGCCGTCACATCAACTTCAACACATTCGGAAGCATTTATTGTTCATTATTTATTCATCTGTAATCATTAATCAATTTTAATGAAATACTTTTGAATCAAATTCTTTTTTCTTATTAATTGTGTTCTTCTCATTGTGTTCGTCATAATCATTAATCAGTATATTTGATATTTATTTATTAAAACAATTAAACAAGGTTAATGTTGATTCCGCAAACATTAACTTGATTCCCTATTAACATCGATAATTCCTGATTGCGATCCTTGGATTCACAACTTCTAACATCATGCACAAGTGCTTGCACCAGTACCGGGGCAAGCGACAAGGGTCCCATACATCTGGTCAATCACAAGGATTAGACCCATGTGTGCATCCTTTGGGGTAGCTAACCCGCACACAGTTGAGCTAACAACATCACAATGAGTTGTGCACCTCCTTTCATTTTGCTTACAAGACTTTTCATTCATTCTTTCTTTCATTAATGCATGCCTTCATTCATTCTTTACGTTCCTCTTTTCATTATCATTAACTTTCGCTTTACATTACATAATACTTTACGTTCATTACCATAATCATACCACGTAAAGCCACAAAAATATATTTAATAGGAATTTAAAGACAACACATCATAATTATACATAACATCATCATAAACATCACATACATCATCATAAAATCATCATACATCATCCCCGGAAACATCCTTAGTCATAGCCTAAAACTTCCCTTTTTCCCCCAAATTTCAGGAATAATTCTAAGTCCTTAGGCGCATGGGCACTATGCAGACGCATGAGAAATACTTAGGCACATGAGGAACCCTTAGGCGCATGAGCATTATATGGGCGCATGGCCAACACTTGTCATTCTGGGCAACTTCCTAGGTGCATGGACACTATGCAAGCACATGAGCCTGACTTAGGCGCATGGGCACTTGGACGCATGGGCAGGTTGGGCGCATGGGGACACTTAGTCACCTGGGCATAAATCTAGGCGCATGGGTACTATTTAGGCGCATGGGCAGGTTGGGCGCATGGGTTTCAGGCGCATGGGACTTAGGCGCATGACAACTAACTTTAACTACCAACATAATTTCAGACCCAGTTCACATTCCAAGGTGTTCTAGCATAGTCTTAACATGCTAAGCAACATAAACACATACATCTCATAATTATAACATCATTTACACCCGACACATACCCACCCACATACACATACACATAAACATACGGGTATCGTACCCATTTCTATAAAAACATTCATACATGCATTTCCAGCCCCAAAGAATTTTAAAACATGTAAAATAGGGGATCAAGAACTCACCTTTCACAACTTTCGGGTAGAACTCCTTCAAACCCGAATGCAACCGAGTTCAAACACCTAGAACCCACCAAAAACACACAACCGAACACATAAAACGCATATAAGCACATACCTGAGGCTGGAACCAACCAAAAACACTTCAAAACATCGAAAACTTACCTTGAATTCGATCTTCTTCCTGATATTCTCTCTAAAATCCGAAACTCTCTGCTCTTTCTCTCTCTAAAAAAGTCGACAGAAAGTTAGTGATGCAAAGTGGGCAGCCATGCCATCTTTTTGAACAACATAATATAAATCTTTGGCCCTGGTACATATTAACCCCTCAACTTGGGTTCTATTGAATTTTCTCCTTTTGTGCACCTTTATTCTTTCTTTTCCTTTTAAAAATCCGAGTGTTACAAGTCCACCCCCCTTATATAGGTTTCATCCCCGAAACCTGTCATTCCTCGAATAGATGTGGGTAATGCTATTTCATCTTTTCCTCAGTCTCCCACGTAGACTCGGATCCCTTCCTGTGCCTCCACTGTACACGCACCAATGGAACCACTTTATTCCACAACCTCTCTTCCTTTCGATCAATGATCGCCACTGGTTGCTCCATATAATTGAGCCGTTCATCTACTTCAATGTCCTCCAGTGGTACGACCATATCTTCATCGGCTAAGCACTTCCTCAGATGAGATACATGGAACTTCGGGTGAATTCCACTTAACTCATCGGGCAACTCCAACCTATAGGGCACCTCTCCTACTTGAGCAATGATTCGGAAAGGCCCTATATATCTCGGGCTCAACTTGCCCCGCTTTCTAAACCGAATGATGCCCTTCCAAGGTGAGATCTTCAGCATAACTTTATCTCCCACCTGGAACTCAATCGGTCTACGTCTCTTATCGGCGTATGACTTTTGCCTATCCTTGGCAGCCTTCATAAAGGTCTTGATCTTTTCTAGCTTCTCAGTCATAGCCTCAATCACCTCAATGCTCCCTAACTCTTTCTGACCAATATCACCCCAACAAACGGGCATTCTACATCTCCTACCGTATAGTATCTCATAAGGTGGCATACCAATGCTGGCTTGATAACTGTTATTGTATGAGAACTCGGCTAATGGTAAATGGTCATCCCAACTTCCTCCAAAGTCAATGACGCATGCCCAAAGCATATCTTCTAGCATCTGAATAGTCCTCTCCGATTGACAATCCATTTGAGGATGATAAGCTGTACTGATATGTAACCTCGTCCCCATCGCATCGTGGAATTTCTTCCAAAATTTAGATGTAAACCGGGTGTCACGATAGACACGATAAACATCGGTACATCATGATGAGTTAGAATCCTTGATGAATAGATCCTCTAATCTTTCAGATGAATACGTCTCTCGAATCGGCAGGAAGTGAGCGCTCTTTGTCAGGCGATCAACGATCATCCATATAGCATCATACCCTCTCGTGGTATGCGGTAACTTCGTAATGAAGTCCATGGTGATATGCTCCCACTTCCACTCGGGTATATCCAAAGGTTGGATTTTCCCGTATGGCTTCTGATGCTCCGCCTTCACTTGCAAGCAAGTAAGGCACTTACTTACATACTCCGCTACGTCACGCTTCATACCCGACCACAAGTAATCTTTCTTCATGTCTTTATACATTTTTAGAGCATCGGGATGAATGGAGTATCGAGTCTTATGAGCTTCATCCATGATCCTCCCACGTAGATCCCCATAACGAGGAATCCACATTCGTCGAATCGGGTTCTAACACCGAGAGTGTTTTCACGCAACTCCGCAACTAGGCCTCTCATCCTTTCAAAGTTAAGACGATCTTATTTCAACGCCTCGTCTTGAAACTTCTTGACCTGCGTCATCACATCAGATGTCATAATCAATTGGTAGGCCTTCACCCGAATAGGCTTGGGTCTCTCTTTTCGGCTAAGGGCATCCGCCACCACGTTGGCCTTGCTCGGATGGTAATGGATTTCGCAATCATAATCCTTATGAGCTCCAACCATCGCCTCTACCTCATATTCAAATCAGTAAGGATTCCTATAAGTCTGATGCAGCCAAAACATCCGAAGTCTCTCTGCATGCATGCACTGAAGTACAGAAGTAGAAATGCTTCGGAAGTTTTACACCATGCACTAGAAAATATTCTAAGTGTAAAGTCTTCCGAAGCCAAGACCAACATCTTCTGAAGCCAAAAGTGAAGTCTTCCGGAACTTCAAAGATAAAATCTTCCGAAGCCAAAGAGTGAAGACAAATTTCTTCCGAAGACTTTTATGAACATGCTTTTATCTGATGTAATTTACCATAAAGCTAGACCACCTTTCTGCTGCAACTCTGTTCAGTCACCAACTTACATAAGTTGGTGAAAAGGTCCATGTTTTTGGTAACTGTACATTGAGATCTTGAGTCTGAGCTTTCTACTTTATGTACTTTTATCCTTTTTGTAATATATTAGGATGTGAGCTATGGCATGTCATAGTCACTAGTAAAAAGGCAATCTGCCTTTTGACTCAATTTGATTTTGTAGTTGTCTACTCCTATGTATCCAGCTGGGCTTCAAAGTATGGCCGGTTGTAGGATGTAGTATAAAGTATCTCAAGTACTTGTAACTTTCTATCTATGCTTTTTAACATTTGTAAAAGAACTTAAGAAGCAATATACAACATTCTTGAAAACCATACACTTGTGTTGTTTGCTATCTTGTTCTGTCTCACATATACACTTGTGTTCTTAGCATCTTTCATATATAAGTTACCAGTTCCCTTTTTGATCTGTTAAGTGTTCTAAAGAACTCTCCTCATTGTGTTGTTGTGTTGTAAGTGCATACCCTTAAACGGTCCTGCATTTGGTATCAGAGCATTCCAGGCTCTTGATATAAGATCTCACCATCTTAAGATCCCTGACACACACAAAATACTTAACAACTCAAATGGCAGCTATTAATAAAGCTGATATGGAAATTGGAACTATCACGAAGTCTCCACTGATCAGTCCTGATGTTTTTGATACTTGGTGTTAAAGAATGGAAGGCTTTATCAAGTCTCAAGACTCTAGGATGTGGGATTTTGTTGTTCAAGGACCTTACATACCAAGCACCACTGCAGCTACTTGTTATGGTATGATTCCAAAGGCCGTGGCTGACTATTCTGAGGAAGACAGGAAGAGAATAATTAAAAAGCCATGATAGCCCTTCAAACTGCTCTTCCAAACTCTATCTACAAAGGCTTCAAGAAGTGCAAAACTTCCAAGCAACTATGGGAAGCACTGAAGCTTATGTATAAGGGGTCCAATGAAGCAAAGGAGAATAAGAAGGATCTCTTGAAGCAGCAGTTTGAAAACTTCACCTTCAAGGTAGATAAAACCATGACTTAACAATACTTCAGGTATGTTGAAATTATGAATACTCTAATGGATGTTGGAGTAACTCTTAAGAACAGGGACACTATGAGGAAGTTCATGTCCTCTCTTCCTAGACAATAACCTTAAGACTCTTACTCTTACAGAGTTGTATTGTATTCTCAGTGGATACCAAATGATGATGAACATGTAAAACTGATCTAGTAACTCCAGCAATCAACTGAGTTCAGCCCTCCATGTGGTTGAAAGGGATAGCATTGAACCACAACATCATCTTATATGCTAACGTGACAACTCACAAAAAGGTCCTTTCATCACCTTCCCAGAGACTCGAAGAGAAAGCTACACTCAAGGAAGTCCATTCCAAGAGACAAGTTCTTCTCATGCTTTTGTCTCTGCCGATGAGAGCACATGCAACTTTCTCTTCACCCTTGAAGACCTGGACTGTATCCATCCAGATGATTTGGAATACATGGAGATAGTTCAGCAGATGGCTCTTCTCACTCACAGAGCCAAGAAGTTCTACAAGAGGATAGGGAGGAAGTTTCCAAGCAATGCAGCCAGTTGAAAGTTTGGGCTGGATCAAAGCAAAATGAAGTGTTACAACTTTAACTAGATGGGACACTTTGCAAGGGAGTGTAAGGAACCAAGGACAAATGGTCGCCAAACACAAGCCAGACCAAACTACACTGATAGAGCTCCCCAGAATGAGAAGCCAAAGCAGCAAGCTGCAGTTGCTGTTGAAGAAGGAGGCTTTGACTGGAGCTTGCAGGTGGAAGATGAATCTCCAAACCAAGCACTCATGGCATACCACGATGAAGCCAAGCTATTGGAACATCTTTGTACTCCTTAATGCATTGCTATAGCAAATAGATAGAGGTCCTATAACTTAGAGATGAGATCTGATCTTGAGTCCTTAAATATCTTAAAAGCTGATTTTATAAGAGCTGAAAATGATTATAAACTAAAGATATAGGACTTAGAGAAAACCATTTCAACTCTTAAACATGAGCACACCAACTACAGAACTCTTATCAAAGACCTCATAAGTAAGTTAACTGAATGCTAGGCTGAGCTTGTGATCAGCAAAGCCAGGGTAAAAAATGTGTTCTTGAAGAAGACACCTTCAAGAACATAATATCCTCATCCTTGCATGCAAAAGTTTGTTATCAAAATAAGAAGGGACTGGGATCTAGTGAGATAGCTCCTTCATACAATCTTGTTTGTAAGATCTCCTAGATGTGAAACTTGTGAAGATAAGCTTCCCCTCATAGACCCCTTGACTGAAGAGGATGAAGAGGAGATTGTGAAGAATGGCTCTGAGAAGAGTGAAGAAGATCATTCTAAGAAGGGTCACCATCCCTCTGAGGAGAGTAAAGCTGTTGGGATGTCCAAGTCAAAAAGAAAGAACTTGATCAGGAAAGCCAAGAGAAAGTCAAAGAAGGCTCAAGAGATCAAGGCCACCTTCAACTCTGTACAGAAACAAGTCTTCATCTCTGCAGGATTTGAAGTGGTTAAGGTTGAAGACACAAACTTGAACTCCAATAACAAGAGTTCTAGTTCTTGTACAAATCATCCCATCATCAAGAAGAAGGCTGATCAGTTCTGCACCACTGCTGTACAACCTGAACCGTTTGCTCCAAAGGTAGTTCTATCCCCACAAGAATTACCACAACATCTGCAAAGATGAATATGGAGAAGGAAAGTGATCAAGTTCAGCCTTATTCACAAAAGAAGACTCCTAGAAGGAAGAAAATGGACTATGTTATGTGTGGGAGTACTTCTCATCTTGCTAAGGATTGTGTTTACAATCGATAGGGTACTCTTCACATGACCAAGAAAGAGACTTCTAAGAGTTTAGAGAAGAAGAAGCAAGCTTCAAAAGGAAAATCTGTTTCCTTCGGAAGCTCCAAAATGAAGAAGAAGACATGTGGAAACTTGCCTTCGGAAGAAAATTTGGTCTCGGAAGAAAATTTGGTCTCGGAAGAAAGGAATACTTCCGAAGCACTGAAGCCTGCTGCAGTGAAAGCAATATCTTCCGAAGGTCCAGTCATCAAAACTTCCAAAGTCATCAAAACTTCCGAAGTATTGATGGTCAAATCTAAACTTCCAAAGGTGGTGTGGAAGACAATGAAAAACCAAGTGGCTGGTAGTTCTTCATCAACATCAGCAAATGATCCTCAAAACATGACTATAGGATCAACTACTATTGCATTGTCTTCAACTTCTTTGGTGAGCCTAAGACCAATGAAGCTTGGGTTTCCAAATGTAACTAATCATCTCTTTTTTGCAGGAACAACTCAACACCAACAAAAATGTATGGATCATTGAGAGTGGCTATTCCAAGAACATGACAAGCTATATGTCTCTACTCCAAAAGTTTGCCAGTTGCTTTTCTAGAAGATGCAGGGGGTTAAATTACAGGAAGGGTCAAGGTCACAAATGTTAAGCCCAGCATAGTGTAACACCCGGAAATTTATTATTTTGAAGCCGGCGAAGAAAGAAAAGAAAATAAAGTCCAAAGTCGAGGGACCAAACTCGCCAACGAAGAAAAGTTGGGAAATGTGGTGATATGTGTAGGGAGAGGGCAGCCCACTCACCCCACACTTCACATATTTTCGGGTTCAAGAGGGGGAAGAGAGAAAAAAAGAGAAAAGGGAGAAAAAGGGGTGTTTCGGGTGATTCGGGTGTCCAAATCCGTCGAGTAGCAAGCCAAATCGAAGCCCTTGACGTTGTGTTTGATTGTGTGAGTTCTAGGACCCCACTTTTACTTGTTTTCAACCGATTTTGGGGCTAGAAAATGTTCAAAACCCGTTTTTGTGTGTGTATGTGTTTGACCCATTTGGGTGTGATGTGTATGATGTGTTTAGAGTATGATTTCGGGCTTGTGTGTGCTTGTATGGTGCTATGGTATGCATTCCTAAGGTCCAGGAGGGTTAATTTAGGCTTAGAATGGGTTTGGATGAGCTTGGAGGCCGAAAATGGCAGATTGGGTTCGGGATGAACTCCATTCTGCATCAGCTAGGGCTAGGCGACCGAATGAAGGCCATACGGCCGAATGAGGGGCGATTGAGGGTCATTCGCACGATTGGGATTCATTCGCACGATTGAGGGTTCAATCGCACGACTAAGGTTTCAGTCGCACAACTGGGAGTCCAGTCGCATGGGGATTGCACGACTGAGGGTTCAGTCGCATAGATGCTTAGTCGCATGAGTCCATTCGCATGAGGTCAGTCGCATAGGTGCCCATTCGCAGTAATCCCATTCGCACAATGTCCATACGCACGATTGAATGTTCATTCGCCTAGATGACCATCTGCATGAGTCCAGTCGCATGATGTTCAGTCGCATGGAGGCCATGCGACTGAAGGGAGTCCACACGCCCGAATAGGGCTGTTGCACTCGAAGGAATGTGTAGTTTGACTTCTGGCCTTCGGGGAAAGGTGCAGATGTAAGTTTTGACGTAAGGTTTCCCGTAAGAGCATGTAAGAGAACGGTTATGGCCTTAGTGAACATGTAGGGCATGATGATGACGATGATGATGATGTTGCATGTTTATGCATATTATGAATGTATGATGTTGCCCTGTATGATGATGATGAATGTGTATGATATGTTCCTTATTATGATGTATGCTTGTCTTTCTTGTGGCTTTACATGTCATGTTAATGAATGAATGAATGAATGAATGAAGTATTATGTAATGTAAAGCGAAAGATAATGAAAGAGGAACATGAACTAAGAATGCATGCATTAATATTGGGATGAGCGACTTTGTGTTGCAAAAGACTCGGATGAAGTGCAATCATTTAGATTGCCTATGAGGTGAGCAACCTTGTCGTTGCAAAAGACTCGAGTAAAGTGCTATCGTGATGTTGCCTTGGGGTGAGCAACCTCGTTGTTGCAAAAGACTCGGATAGCTTGCTATCGTGATGGGCAATTGGGGTGAGCAACCCTAGGGGTGCAAAAGACTCGGATAGCGTGCAATCATTGAGATTGCCATTGAGGTGAGCGACTATGTTGTCGCAAAAGACTCGGAAGAAAGAATGAATGAAAAGAATGGAAGATAATGAATAAGATGAAAGATAATAATATTATCTGTGTTTACGTATGTTGAATGATCGCATGATAAAGGAATAGTTTTTAATGAAAGTAAAGTATGTTTATTTTATAAAACTAGAACTCACTCAGTAACGCTGACTTTATTTACGTTTTCCAGTTGGCAGGTAAATGATTGCTGAGGATGGCACGGCAAGGCTACTCGGCTCTTTTGGGATGGCATCCATTTATAAAGCTTTTGTGTTATAATGCAAAATATGTATTTTGTAATCAAACAATGATGTATTATTGGGCAAAAGTGTTTATAATGAAATGTGATGTCGTTTTTGAATGTTTCCGCTGCAATGTTTTCTTAATGCAATGTAATTATATGTTTTATGTGCGATGAATGACCAACTGTAGGCGTCCCGGGAACGGGGCCTTACAAGTTGGTATCAGAGCCAAAGTTTAAGTGAAATGGGTAAATTTTCAAAATAAACCTTAACTTAAACTGAGAATGGGACGAATGGGGAATGGGATGCCAAACTGAGTAGCTGCGTGCCATCAGGTATTTTCTTAAAGTTAACCGGTTTATGTGCGCATGGTATGTGGTTATGTGTTGTATGTAGATTTGAATACTGATGTAGTCAGGACAGGCAATACTTGGGGTATGCAGAGTAAAGTTAGTGGCTAATCACAACTGGCCATTGTAATTAGGGACTTACTATACTTGACATAAACTGAGTTGTTTCCTTGAATGACCGTGTTGGTGTTTGAATCTTTCAGTGTGATAGAGAATGGCTGGTGGTAGATCTTCTAGAGCTTCTAGGGGTGGAGGCCGTGGTGGCCCTGATGCTTAACCACGCCCTAAAGAGGAAGGCCTAGAGCTGAGAAAGAGGTTCCTGCAGAACCTAAGACTCCTCATCCAGAAGCTGGGGATGAGAGTGCGAACTTGAGGGCCTCGGTAAAGGAGGCTGTTGTTGAGGAAGTACATCAGGTCATGCAGACAATCTTACCGTCTGTGGTGACCGAAGTCATCAAAGCTGTGAAGGAGGGAGAGAGGAAGGAGAGAAATAGGGCCTCGGGGGAGCAACCGGAGCCTGAAACAATTTTCTCCGATAATGAGGAGGAAGAGGAAGAGGAGCCTGTGCGAGAGGTGGCACGAGGCTGTAACTACGGGGTGTTTATGAGATGCAAGCCCCCTACTTTTGACGGTAATGGCAATGCTGCCGCTGCTCACCGATGGGTGAGAGAAATGGAGGCTGTTCTCGACATCAGCGAGTGCCGGGAAGATCAAAAAGTAAAGTTTGCCACCCATTCATTTGTGGACTCGGCACTATGCTGGTGGGACAACATTGTCCAAGCGGAGGGTAATCGGGCAATCGGGAGAATGAGGTGGCCCGAACTGAAGAAGATGGTGATCGAGGAGTTTTGTCCTCATCGTGAAATGGATAAGGTTGAAAGGGAGTTTCTGCAACTGGAGGCGGGAACCATGACACACCAACAGTACACCACGAAGTTCAACGAGATGGCACGTCTGGTGCCGGATCAAGTGACGCCTCTGTCCCGAAAGATCAAGAGGTATATACAGGGTTTGCGGCGGATATTCGCAGGCACATGATCGCCGCCCGGCCGAGCATGTTTAGGTCGGCGGTGGATTTGGCGGGAAGACTGTATGATGAAAGAACGGTGGTGGTGACTGATGGTGGCAGGAAGAGCGGTGGTGAACGAAGCTGGCAGGGGAAGAGGTTTGGTCGAGGTAATGCCTCGACGGGTAATAAGAAGGCACGGGTGGATAATCGCCGTGTGGGCATGTCGGGGGCGGGATCGAGAAGGTGTGGTAAATGTGGACGGGAGCATAGCGGGGAGTGCAGGTTTGGGTCGAACTTGTGCTTCAGGTGTGGAAAGGCGGGGCACATGGCAAAGGACTGTCGTACGGTCCGGTGCTTTAACTGTGGTGAAGAGGGTCACGTGCTCAAAGATTGTAAGAAGCCGAGGGCTGAGAGTTCAGGGGCAAAGAGGACGGGAGGTGATGGACCGAGGGCGAGCGCCAGGGGCATTCATTATGACACAGGAGGAAGCTAGAACAGACCCCGATGTCGTGTCCGGTACGTTTCTGGTGAACCAAACTTTAGCTTCTGTGTTATTTGATTCTGGTGCGAGTAAGAGTTTTATTTCTGCTGCTTTCTGTGCTAAGCTGCCTATTAGTAGTAGACGTGTTGATGCACCCTTTGATGTAGAAACTGCCATAGGTAAGTCTACCAAGATTTCTGAGATGGTAGAGAATTGTGATGTGGAACTCGAGGGTCATAAGTTTCCTGTTAGACCGTTCGTGATGACCTTAGGTGGTTTTGACTTGGTTCTTGGGATGGATTAGTTAGCGGACTTCGAGGCGAATATTGTGTGTCGCAAGAAGATGATTCGGTTGTCGGCGCCTGACGGTAGTTCAGTGACAGTGTATGGTGATCGGGTTACTACGATTCCGAAAGTGATCTCGATGGCGGTGGCGGGGAAGTGTATGAGGCGTGGATGTAGTGCCTACTTGGCCTATGTGAAGGATGTGGATACGCCAACACCACAACTAGCCAATGTACCGGTTGTGTGTGACTTTCCAGATGTGTTTCCAGAAGATTTATCAGGAGTGCCACCTGACAGAGAGATTGAGTTTCAGATTGATCTGATACCGGGTGCCCAACCTGTCGCCAAGGCACCGTATCGGTTGGCTCTGACCGAGATGAAAGAGTTGATGGAGCAGTTGCAAGAGTTGCTTGATAAGGGGTTCATGAGACCGAGTATCTCTCCTTGGGGTGCTCCGGTCCTGTTTGTAAAGAAGAAGGACGGTAG
This sequence comes from Flaveria ramosissima, assembly GCA_025215565.1. Lineage (NCBI taxonomy): Eukaryota > Viridiplantae > Streptophyta > Magnoliopsida > Asterales > Asteraceae > Flaveria > Flaveria ramosissima. Next base: position 42,402,808 of record CM046034.1, read on the forward strand.
TATGAGGATGTGCATCGACTACCGCGAGCTGAACAAGTTGACAGTGAAGAACCGATACCCCTTACCGAGGATAGATGATTTGTTCGATCAGCAGCAGGGTGCCAATTGGTTTTCGAGAATAGATCTTCGATCTGGTTATCATCAGTTAAAGGTGAAGGAGCAAGATATTCCTAAAACAGCTTTCCGTACGCGCTATGGTCACTATGAGTTTCTCGTCATGTCTTTTGGCTTGACCAACGCGCCAGCTGCTTTTATGGATTTGATGAACCGTGTGTGTCGGCCTATGTTGGATAAATCAGTGATTGTGTTTATTGATGATATCCTGATTTATTCAAGGAGCGAAGCAGAACATGCCGGTCACATTCGGGAAGTTCTAGAGACGTTGAGAAGGGAGAAGTTGTATGCTAAATTCTCCAAGTGCGCGTTCTGGTTGCGCGAAGTTTAGTTCTTGGGTCATGTGGTGAATCCCGATGGGATTATGGTGGACCCGGCGAAAGTGGAGGCGGTTATGCAATGGAAGTCACCAAAGACGCCATCCGAGATTCGTAGCTTCTTGGGTTTGGCGGGCTACTACAGAAGATTTATCCAAGACTTCTCTAAGATTGCTTCTCCACTGACTAAGTTGACCCGAAAAGATGTGAAGTTCGTATGGGGTCAAGCTCAAGAGAAGGCGTTTGAAGAACTGAAGGCGAGATTGACTCAAGCTCCTGTTCTGTCATTACCCAATGGAAGTGAATATCTGGTGGTTTATTCCGATGCTTCCTACTCGGGGTTGGGGTGCGTGTTAATGCAGAGAGGAAAGGTTATAGCCTATGCATCCCGACAGTTGAAGGTTCATGAGATCAATTATCCTACTCATGACTTGGAGCTGGCAGCCGTGGTCTTTCCATTAAAGATTTGTAGGCACTATCTGTACGGGACGAAGTGCACCATATTCACTGACCACAAGAGTCTGAAATACTTCTTTGAGCAGAAAGATCTGAACATGAGGCAGAGGCAGTGGTTGGAACTTATAAAGGATTATGATTGTGAGATCCACTACCATCAGACAAGGCCAACGTAGTGGCTGATGCCCTTAGCCGGAAGGAGAGGCCCGAGCCGATTCGGGTGAAAGCGTATCAGTTGATCATGACCTCTGATGTAATGAAGCAGGTTAAAGAGTTTCAAGATGAGGCACTGAAAGAAGATCATCTTAACTCTGAAAGAATAAGAGGTCTGGTTGGGGAATTGGGTGAAAACACACTCGGTGTTAGAACCCGATTCGATTGTGTGTGGATTCCTCGTTTTGGGGATCTACGGGGGAAGATAATGGATGAAGCTCACAAGACTCGATACTCCATTCATCCATGTGCCACGAAGATGTATCATGATATGAAGAAAGACTATTGGTGGCCGGGTATGAAGCGCGATGTGGTGGAGTATGTGAGTAAGTGCCTTACTTGCTTACAGGTGAAGGCCGAGCACCAAAAGCCGTATGGGAAGATACAACCATTGGATATACCGGAATGGAAGTGGGAGCACATCACCATGGATTTCATTACAAAGCTGCCGCGTACCCCGAAAGGGTACGATGCCATATGGGTGATAGTTGATCGTTTGACGAAGAGTGCTCACTTCCTACCGATCCGCGAGACATATTCATCTGAGAGGTTGGCTGATCTGTTCATCAAGGAGATTGTGACTCGTCATGGTGTGCCGGTGTCTATCGTGTCGGATCGCGACACCCGGTTTACATCTAAATTCTGGAAGAAGTTCCACGATGCTATGGGGACGAGGTTACATATTAGCACGGCTTATCATCCCCAGACTGATGGTCAGTCAGAAAGGACCATTCAGACGCTGGAAGACATGCTTCGGGCATGTGTGATTGATTTTGGTGGAAGTTGGGATGACCACCTACCGTTAGCCAAATTCTCATACAACAACAGTTATCATGCCAGCATTGGTATGCCCCCATATGAGATGCTATACGGTAGGAGATGCAGAACGCCCGTTTGTTGGGGTGATATTGGTCAGAAGGAATTGGGAAGCGTCGAGGTAATCGAGGCTACGACTGAGAAGCTTGAGAAGATCAAAGCCTTCATGAAGGCAGCCAAAGATAGACAGAAGTCGTATGCTGATAAACGACGCAGGCCGATTGAGTTCCAGGTGGGTGACCGGGTTATGTTGAAGGTCTCACCTTGGAAGGGTATCATTCGCTTCCGAAAGCGGGGCAAGTTGAGCCCAAGGTATATAGGCCCTTTCCGAATCATTGCTCGAGTAGGAGAGGTGGCCTATAGACTGGAGTTGCCAGATGAGTTAAGTGGAATTCACCCGACATTCCATGTATCTCATCTAAGGAAGTGCTTAGCAGATGAAGATATGATTGTCCCATTGGAAGATATCGAAGTAGATGAACGGCTCAATTATGTGGAGCAACCAGTGGCAATCATCGACCGAAAGGAGAAAAGGCTAAGGAATAAAGTGGTTCCTCTTGTGCGTGTACAGTGGAAGCACAGGAAGGGATCCGAGTCAACGTGGGAGACTGAGGAAGAAATGAGACAGCATTATCCACGTTTGTTCGAGGAATAACAGGTTTCGGGGACGAAACCTATTTAAGGGGGGTGGACTTGTAACACCCGGAAATTTATTATTTTGAAGCCGGCGAAGAAAGAAAAGAAAATAAAGTCCAAAGTCGAGGGACCAAACTCGCCAACGAAGAAAAGTTGGGAAATGTGGTGATAGTGTAGGGAGAGGGCAGCCCACTCTCCCCACACTTCACATATTTTCGGGTTCAAGAGGGGGAAGAGAGAAAAGAAGAGAAAAAGGAGAAAAAAGGGTGTTTCGGGTGATTCGGGTGTCCAAATCCGTCGAGTAGCAAGCCAAATCGAAGCCCTTGACGTTGTGCTTGATTGTGTGAGTTCTAGGACCCCACTTTTACTTGTTTTCAACCGATTTTGGGGCTGGAAAATGTTCAAAACCCGTTTTTTTGTGGTGTATGTGTTTGACCCATTTGGGTGTGATGTGTATGATGCGTTTAGAGTATGATTTCGGGCTTGTGTGTGCTTGTATGGTGTTATGGTATGCATTCCTAAGGTCCAGGAGGGTTAATTTAGGCTTAGAATGGGTTTGGATGAGCTTGGAGGCCGAAAATGGCAGATTGGGTTCGGGATGAACTCCATTCTGCATCAGCTAGGGCTAGGCGACCGAATGAAGGCCATACGGCCGAATGAGGGCGATTGAGGGTCATTCGCACGATTGGGATTCATTCGCACGATTGAGGGTTCAATCGCACGACTAGGTTTCAGTCGCACGACTGGGAGTCCAGTCGCATGGGGATTGCACGACTGAGGGTTCAGTCGCATAGATGCTTAGTCGCATGAGTCCATTCGCATGAGGTCAGTCGCATAGGTGCCCATTCGCAGTAATCCCATTCGCACAAGGTCCATACGCATGATTGAATGTTCATTCGCATAGATGACCATCTGCATGAGTCCAGTCGCATGATGTTCAGTCGCATGGAGGCCATGCGACTGAAGGGGTCCATACGCCCGAATAGGGCTGTTGCACTCGAAGGAATGTGTAGTTTGACTTCTGGCCTTCGGGGAAAGGTGCAGATGTAAGTTTTGACGTAAGGTTTCCCGTAAGAGCATGTAAGAGAACGGTTATGGCCTTAGTGAACATGTAGGGCATGATGATGATGATGATGATGTTGCATGTTTATGCATATTATGAATGTATGATGTTGCCCTGTATGATGATGATGATGTGTATGATATGTTCCTTATTATGATGTATGCTTGTCTTTTTGTGGCTTTACATGTCATGTTAATGAATGAATAAAGAATGAATGAAGTATTATGTAATGTAAAGCGAAAGATAATGAAAGAGGAACATGAAGTAAGAATGCATGCATTAATGAATGATGAACGAAAGAAAGGCTTGCAAGCATATATATTGGGGTGAGCGACTTTGTGTTGCAAAAGACTCGGATGAAGTGCAATCATTTAGATTGCCTATGAGGTGAGCAACCTTGTTGTTGCAAAAGACTCGAGTAAAGTGCTATCGTGATGTTGCCTTGGGGTGAGCAACCTCGTTGTTTCAAAAGACTCGGATAGCTTGCTATCGTGATGGGCAATTGGGGTGAGCAACCCTAGGGGTGCAAAAGACTCGGATAGCGTGCAATCATTGAGATTCCATTGAGGTGAGCGACTATGTTGTCGCAAAAGACTCGGAAGAAAGAATGAATGAAAAGAATGGAAGATAATGAATAAGATGAAAGATAATAATATTATTCTGTGTTACGTATGTTGAATGATCGCATGATAAGGAATAGTTTTAATGAAAGTAAAGTATATTTATTTTATAAAAACTAGAACTCACTCAGCAACGCTGACTTTATTTACGTTTTCTAGTTGGCAGGTAAATGATTGCTGAGGATGGCACGGCAAGGCTACTCGGCTCTTTTGGGATGGCATCCATTTATAAAGCTTTTGTGTTATAATGCAAAACATGTATTTTATAATCAAACAATGATGTATTATTGGGCAAAAGTGTTTATAATGAAATGTGATATCGTTTTTGAATGTTTCCGCTGCAATGTTTTCTTAATGCAATGTAATTATATGTTTTATGTGCGATGAATGACCAACTGTAGGCGTCCCGGGAACGGGGCCTTACACATAGAGAAGGTAAACTTTGTCAAGGAACTTGGGTACCATCTCCTGAGTGTATCCCCATTTTGTGATCAAAGTCATAACATGCTCTTTACTGAGCAGGAGTGCATTGTTCTCAGGCCCGAGGTGGTCATTCATCATGAGCATATCCTGCTCAGAGCCCCCAAGAAAGGGAACATGTACAAGATGGATTTGCAAAAAACATCTCCCTCAAGATAAGTTTCATGCTTTCTATCTAAAGCAAATAGTGATGAGTCTTTTCTCAGGCATAAAAGAATGTGCCATGTAAACTTTAAAAAATATGAATAAATTAATTAAGAATGATTTGGTAACAGGAATACCAAAGAAAGAGTTTACAAGTGATGACCACTGTGTTGTATGCCTGAAGGGGAAGCGACACAAGGTATCTCACAAGCTAAAGTCAAGAAAGTTCATCATTAATCCCCTACACTTATTACATATGGATCTCTTTGCCCCCACCAGTGTAATGAGTCTAGGAAGGACCTCTTATTGTTTGGTGATCACATATGACTTTACAAGACTCACTTGGATCTTCTTTCTTAAAACTAAGGATGAGACCCCTGAGATTCTGAAGAATTTCATCTTAAAGATTGAGAATCAATGTGATCACAAGGTCAAAACCATAAGATGTGATCAAGGAACTGAATTCACGAACCAAATCCTTGATATATTTTCTGATGAATAAGGTATTACAAGATAATATAGTGCTCCCAGGACTCCTCAGCAAAATGGTGTTGCTGAGAGGAGAAACAGGACACTAATTGAAGCTGCAAGAACTAGTTGTCTGACTCTAAACTTCCTATCACCTTTTGGGCAGAGGCAGTGAACACTGCTTGCTATGTGCAAAACATAGTTTTAGTAGTTAAGACACATGGTAAGACTCCTTATGAACTTTGGCACAAGAGGAAACCTTTCATTGGTTTTCTCAGGTCATTTGGATGTCCTTGCCCCATCTTGAATACTAAAGATCAAATTGCCAAATTTGCCGAGAAATTAGATGATGGATATTTTATTGGATACTCTTCTCAAGCTAAGGCTTATAGAGTATACAATCTCAGAGCTAGAGTAGTTGAGGAGTCAGCCAATGTGACATTCAATGAGCACACTCCTAGGGTGAAAGGTTCTGGTCCTGATTGGCTATTTGATCTTGATTTGGTTACCAACTGTTTTAACAAATCATGTAAGCATGTTTCAGGATCCACAGATATACTACCTACAGGTGATCCTGACCCAAGATTTGATCTGAGAAGACCTTCAAGCTACACAACTTCAGCTCCAGTGGTAACTAATCCTGCAAATGAAGTTTCTACCAGAACATCAATGACAAATCCTGCTGATACTTCTGGGGTGCCTTCAAATTCCAGCTTAGAGGCACAAAACTCAGATGAAGGAGCTTCAAATGTTGGAGAAAATAGTGGTGGTGAAAGTGATCAAGAATTCCTTGATGCAGACAACCACTCCATTGAAGACAACATCATTGATGTCACAGACTCATTGGTTCAAGTCAATCTAGATAAGTGTGCTGATGTGGAGGGTAAATCCTCTTTCCCAGATTAGAATTTCTCTAATTTAGATGTGTCTAAGGAACTCGTTGTGATCCCTCAGCTAAGGATCCACAAGTCTCACCCTACCACAAACATCATTGGAGATGTTGATTCATGGGTAAGAACAAGAGGATAAACCCATGATGCAATTACTTGTCTTTACTCTTATTTCTTGTCCCAGATAGAGACAAAGAAGATTGACGAGGCTCTAAAGGATGGAAGTTGGGTTGAAGCTATGCAAGAGAAGCTGCTTCAATTCAAAAGGCAAATGGTTTGGAACCTATGTCCTCTTCCTCAAGGGAAGACTACCATAGGAACCAAGTGGGTGTTTATGAATAAGAAGGATGATAAAGGACTTGTCATCAAGAACAAGGCAAGACTAGTTCTTCAAGGATATACTCAAGAAGAAGGAATTGACTACATAGATGTTTTTGCTCCTGTAGCAAGACTTGAAGCTGTCAGGATATTCCTAGCCTTTGCTGCATCCAAGAACTTCAAGGTCTACCAACTTGATGTCAAGTGTGCTTTTCTCTACGGGGTGATTGATGAAGAGGTGTATGTCAGACAACCACCTGGGTTTGCAGATCCTGATCATCCTGATTATGTCTGTAGGCTTGATAAAGCTCTTTATGGGCTGCACCAAGCACCAAGGAAGTGGTATGAGACTCTATCTCAGTATCTCTATCAACATGGCTACAAAAGGGGTACTATTGATGGAACTCTCTTCATCAAAGGAACAAGAAATAACATAATGCTAGTTTAAGTATACGTAGATGACATTATCTTTGGGTCAACTAATCCAAAGCTCTACAAAGACTTTGAGAAGCTGATGAAGGATAGGTTTGAAATGAGTGCCATGGGGGAACTCAATTTCTATCTAGGAATTCAAGTGAAGCAAGTTGAAAATTGCATCTTCATAAGTCAGTCAAAGTATGTACATGATATACTTAAAATGTTCAACATGACGAAGTGTAAGGTTTCTAAGACACCCATAGCCAGAAACCACTCCCTTGGACCTGATCTTGAGGGGGAGTGTGTTGATAAGCAACTTTACAAGGCAATGATTGGGTCTCTTATGTACCTCACAGCTAGCAGGCCTGATATCATGTTTGCCACATGTATTTATGCAAGATATCAAGCCAACCCCAAGATGTCACACCTAATCACCGTCAAGAGAATTTTAAGATATCTCAAAGGTGCTCCATCACTTGGCCATTGGTATCCAAAGAATTCTGACTTCAATCTGTATGCTTATACATATGGGGGATGTCAATTTCTTGGTGGAAGGATAGTCTTTTGGCGAAGCAAGAAACAATCTTGTGTGTCTGCATCAACTACTGACGCTGAATACATTGCTCCTGCAAGCTGTTGTTCTCAAGTGCTTTGGATTCAGAATCAGATGCTGGACTATGGATTCAACTTCAAGGAGACTCCCATCCACATAGACAACAACAGTGCTATCTCAATCACAAAGTATCCTGTGCAGCACTCAAGGACAAAGCACATCAACATCAGGCATCATTTTATTAGAGATAACTTTGAAAATGGATTAATCAAACTAGTCAAAGTTAACACAAATGAACAATATGTTGATTTGTTCACCAAAGCTTTTGATTAACAGAGATTTAAATATCTTGTATCAACTATTGGGATGATTAACTTTGAGTAGCTTGTCTTAAACTTAATCATATTATTTCTAAAACATATATGTGTCCTAAGTTGTCTATTTTATCACCTCATTAGTCCTTGTTTTCTTTGGAAGAAAAATCTTTTAAAAGACATTTATTGGATTTTGAAACTTTTGATCTTTTTATCCTTCAGAAGATTTATAATTACCTTTGGAAGAAACTTATGTCTTAGAAAACAAATAACTACTTCAGTAAATTTACATTCAGAAGAATTTCTGAAATATATTCCAAAGCTTAAATTTAATTAAAGTACTTGTATGTTTTCAAATAACAATTTCTTCCGAAAGCAATGTACCTTTGGAAGTTTTTATTCTTCTTAGAACAAAAACTCTGAGTAATAAATCTCTTCCGAAGCAAAATTCTCAAAAACCTTTGGAATATCTTCCGAAGCCAATTTGCCTTCGGAAGCTTTTCTTCAGAACTTCCGAAGCAAAATAATCTTCAGAAGAGTTCTCGACTTCCAAGAAAACTACTTTTTAGGCAAAAGTAAACTACTTTTTCAGAGGTGGGACCAACATCCGGATTTCAAAGTTTATCCTCTTTCATTAACTTTGTCTTAAATCCTTTTCACATAATACCCACCGGTTTCCCCCTCTTTCACTGTCTCTTCATTTGCACTATTCCTCTAACCTAAATTCACTCAAACAGCATTTTCTCTTCACCTTCCTTCACCCTTAATCTTCTCAAAATGGCCAACCTAAACCACAGAAACAACCCTGATTTCTCCATGCAACTCCACAGGCAACACAACCAGGTTGCTTTGTTGAACTCTGAGAAAGATGATAGTTTCTCAGAGTGTCGTTTTCTGGTTTAATCCAACTACTTCACCTCTCAACCATTGATCCTATAAGGATCATCTGCTAGAATTTTGGAAAACCTGTCAAGAGGTCATCATGGATGGGGAGAAGGTACTGCCTGCCACAGTTTAGGGGAGGACAATCTTCATCACTCCAGCCATCATCAACACTCATCTTGAGCTGGATGATGAAGTAGGTGAGTTGTCCTTCCCAAAGGAAGTTGTTAATCATTTCTATGTGCAGATTGGCTATGAGGGAGATTTCTCTGTAAAGACCTTAAGGTCTCATCCTAGTGGAAATACCTACTACATGTGGTTATCCACAGCTTGTCAAACAAGAATGATGGGTGGGACCAGATTTCTGAAGATCTCTCTTTCATAGTCCATGGAATGGTTCAAGGGGTCAAGTTTAGGTACTCTCAATTTGTTTACACAAATTTTCTTGCTAACTTAGACTCCTTAGAGTATTACATGTTTCCTAGATATGTTCAATACATTCTCAAGTGTGAACTGGGTTCACAGTTGAGAGAAACAGGTAATATTCTTAAATTCGGTCAGATAAAGCTCGACCTCTTTAAAATTATGAAGAAGCCAACTGTAGGCTTCTCAGGAGTAGAAACAGTCGTTCTACTTCTCAACCACCAAAAAGGCCACCCTCACCTACCAAAGAAAGTCCAAACAAACCCCTGCTCAAGCTATTGGGCTTGTGCAGGCCCCTATATACTCACCCATACAGGAGGAAGTGAATACTAGAGCTCCCAGTTCCCCCGAGGAGCAAACCACTCCTATTTCTTCAAGAATCAGTGCTGAGGTTCCTCATGCTCAGCCTGATGAGCTCACTAGCCCAACTACCTTAAGCCTTCAATCTGAGTCTCAATACTCAAGCGAACAACCTTTAGGGAACAGTTACCATCCCCAGCCTTTAGACTTAAATCAACCCATTCCTAACCTTGAATTCTATACTGATCAAGACTTAGGTTTCAGTGAGTACCATGAGTCTCTCTACTCTTCCCCTAATCAAAGAGAGATGAGTGCTCCTGAGTCTCATTTGTCTAGCCCACATCAGTCACCTATTACTGAGGTGTACCTCTCTAAACCTGTTCAGGAGATCCATATAGAAGAGGCTCTCACTTTTGCAAGTGATTACATCATTACGACCTCAACCATGGCAACTCAGACCATTGACACTTCAACTGAGGCTGTCAGTGAGCAGAGGACATCCAACAGCCAAGAACTTGAACCTGGTGGTGATAGTGAGGAATTTGGTCCAATTCTCTCATCCCCCAGTGATCCTTCTGATGAAGATGAGGGGAATTTGAGACTAAAGGTGCAAAACTATCAAAAACATGCACCTATCTAGTCTCTAAGGTTAGTCACCTTGAATCTCAGGTGACTATCCTGCAAAACAGGGTCAATGATTAGCAACTTGAGATATCTTATCTCAGGGGAAAAACTAGCTGGGAGACCTTTAAGGAGAGCTCAACCAGGAACACAAGAACCTGTGGATGTGATTGACCTAACTCCCAGCTCACCTATGCAATAGGGTGATGCTACTAAAAAGGGGGAGAAAATCACAGCAATCACAGAACCTGGGAGTTCTTCAGGGAGTATGGACATTGAGGACTCACCGTCTTCACTTGCAATTACGCATACTTAGTGTTTGGACCGTGTACGTACGCAGTACTAACGGATTCTGCGTGAACCAGATCAAATAGTGCGGAATCCTATTTGATTGGCGATCCAATCAGTGTGAACGATAACCCGATCGATATAACAATGAACTAAACGTTAAGCACTAGTAGGAATCGATCAAGATCGAACTATGAAGTTGGATTGGCTGTTTTGGACGCTCTTGACGGCTAGGGTTTATGAATATTCGAAGTCTCTCTCAAAGTGTTTTTTTACGAATTAAGTGGTATTTATAGGTTTGTAGTTTTCATTCGTACGACTGAACCATTAGCATGGTTCAGTCGTGCGACTGAATCATGTGGTTGATTCATACACACGACTGAAGGTTCAGTCGTGCGACTGAGTCAATCTTATGTCTCCTGGTTCAGTCGTGCGACTGGTCCATAAGCATGATATATTCATGCGTATGGTCCATAAGTTTGTTAGGACCTGGTATTTGAACGAAATACCGAGTGATTGCGTGTTAAACCAACTCAAATAGTGCGGAATCCTATTTGATTGGCGATCCAATCAGTGAGAACACACACGATGAATCAATCAAGAATTGATTCAACGTCAGAAATCGATTAGGAACCGATCTGATGTGTTCTATGAACTTGGAGAACGATTTGGGAGGCTTCTGGACGGCTAGGGTACGTCTGGAGTCGTAATGGGATGAATGCTTACGTTTTCCCACGAATTGGGTCTATTTATAGGTTAGTATTGTTTCAATCGTGCGACTGGGCCATAAGTATGGTTCAGTCGTGCGATTGAACCATGCGGTTGATTCATCCGCACGACTGAGTGTTCAGTCGTGCGATTGAGTCAATCTTATGTGTCAATCATACGACTGATCCAGTCTCCTGGTTCAGTCGTGCGATTGAGTCAATCGTATGAAGTTATTCATGCGTGTGGTCCATTCGCATGGGCCATCCGCATGAGAACTTCATTAAGTTAAGTTTGAATGTTCTATTTAATATAACTTAATGTGCACTCATTCAAACATTCATAAACCCAATCAATTCAATCACAACTCATTAATGAAATATTAAACATTACAAGTAACAACCAATTCATATCATTTCATTAATCAATTACAATTACATCAAAATCAGACAGACAAGTTCATTACATTACAAATCATGATCTAGGGACATACATGTATCAACAAACTCCCCCTTGGACCTAGATCTATCTATTCTCTTGTCTTCTGCTGCATCACCTCTTATACTTCTTGTACTTCTCCTCTTTAGTGACTCCTGCGTGTATCTCAAAAGCAAAGCAGAGTCTTATGACATTTTGGAATTGGAGGGCTTGTACAATATCTTGCGTGTCATAGAACAGTGGCCACTTGTATAATGTGTAGACATCATTAGCAGACAAGTTGGTTAGCCACATTGGGTCGAATACCCTGATAGTATCCATTTGGCCCTCTCTGTTTAGGACTATGACCGCTTCAGCTGTTCTCCAATCATAGTACCACCATTTGAAGTGGGGAGTGAAGTCCTGTGGCATTTCCCTTAGAGGGATTCTCGACATTGTTCTCGGGGGACTCCACTTCAGCACTATCTTTGGCTTACCAGTTATGGGATCAACTTCAGAACGTCTGATATACCTCGTAGGTTGTTGAGGTTTGAAGTTGACCCACCTGGTGTGGTACTCTTTCCTCAGGGCAGCCTCAAACCAGCCTGACATCTTTCTCGGGTCAGCATACAGCAGCTTTAGTTTAGCCAGCTGGTTGAGCTCAAAACCAGGTAGAGTCTTCAGATCATGTGGGAACCTGAAGTACTCTATGCCCTGCTCCCTCTTAACTGCATAAGCGTTAAGGTCTTCAAAATAAGCCCAAGAGATAATCCTGCCCGACACCTTATGGTGTTTCTTGACTCTGTAGAGCTTGGTGTAGGCATCTCTCTTTGGTGCAGCACGCTGGGCTCTTACTTCTTCAAAACAGGCAGCCCATTCAGCCTTGCGAATATCTACGTCTGCATTGGAGGCTTGGGCTGTTCCTTCAGTCTTTTCTGCTTCTTGCTCCATCTTGTCAAGTACCTCAAAAGTATCACTGACTAGGGATTCACCCAAATTGGGGACCACATTTCCCTCGGCGTCAGCATACTGAGGATACTCTTCTGCAGTAATGTCTTCAACCTCAACTTCATCAATGTCATTCAGTTCCTCATCACTGGTTGAATCCACTGTTGGAGCGTCCTTCACTAGTTTCATCGGGATTGAGTTTGAACATTTCTGCTATTTGCTCATCAGACAGGTCATGAATTATCTCCCCTTCTTCAGGGGTATAACTCACAGACCGTCTTACTATCCCTTGTAGGTCAAGAATCATGGTTAACTGAGTCTTGACCATTTGAAGGGGAGTAAAGTCAAACTCATCCCTTTGAAAGTTTGGATCTGTTTGATATAAACATTCAACACATAAATCATTAGTAATTAATCAAACAGACATATATTAACTTAATATATATAAACATTTAATACATTTGTTTTTCATTACATGATTCAAGTACAAAGTAAATAAATACATAAAACGTCTAATCAGTACTTTGGTCTTGAATCTGTGGCGTGTCGCTCGGAGGAGCAGAAGTAGTGGATGACTGGTCTTGTCGACGTTTGGATCTCCGCTCTTGACCTGAGGCAGAGGCCGATGCAGCCGCATCCCCTCCTTCTGCCTCGTCATCATCATCATGTCCTTCTGTCTCTTCTTCTTCTTCTTCCTCCTCATCATCATCATCTTCCTCATCATCATCCTCATCTTCATCATCATCATCTCCGTCATCCCCGTCACCCTCCTTTAGCTTCAGGGGCTCATCCTTCGACCCCTTCAGCCTCAGCATGATCGTCTTGTTGGTCGTCTCCAACTCCTCAATACGTTTGACGGACTGAGCCTGATATCTTGGAGTTGGGACACCTCAACTCTCTGCTGGTCTATGACCCGAGCCTGCTCTGCCAGTTGCTGAGATTGGGCAGCAGCCAGTCGGTCAGCTGGCGGATCTGCGCCGCCTTCTCCTCGTCAGCAGCAAGCAGACGCATAACCATACGGTTAAGCGCTGAGAGCTGCTCTCTACCCCAATGTGAGGTAGAGTGAATCCATGAACCTGTGAGGGCTGGGCTGACGGTCCAGCCTGATGTGTGGTGGTGGTGGCAGTGGCTGTGGTGAATATGGGTCGGTGGCTGATGGTGGTGAAGTAGGGGTGAATGGTCTGGTGATGGATGGGATAGCTACAGTGGTGGTAGGTAAGTGGTGGATGTGGTAGTAGGGGTAGTGGCTGTGGTGGCTGTGGTGATGGGTGGTAAGTCAGTAGTGGTGGTAGTGGTGGCTGTGGTGGTAGAAGTGGTAGTCACGAAGGTCAAACGACGCTTCTTCTTCAACCCATGTGGTTGAGCCATCCGCTTCCTCCTAGTCCCGGAGGAAGTAGATGCTCCCCCTGCAACTCTGCTACCTGACCCCGGAACGTAGTTCGGGTCAGTATCTCTCTCCGAGGAGTCCCTTGGGTGCTCACCAACCACCTTAAGCCCGTGGTCTGTGGGAACTACTTTGCTTCCCACAGTCCTGGTGAGGGGCTCCTCGTCTGACTCCTCCTCCTCAATATCACCAGCAACAAACTCTGATGGAAGCCGGCCATCTCTGCGACCTCTCCGGCAGTGGCTGACCCCGGGGGAATAACGTCTGTATCTGTGCCTCTAGATGGGGCAGGCATGTCATCCCCGGCATCGCCACTATCATCATCATCAGAGTCAGTCTCTGGTATAGCAATATGCTCCACATCTGAGTCACTGTCCTCGTGGCGCCACTTCCTCTTTGCTGGCGCCACATAATCAGCCCGGGCCAGATGCCCAAACAACCTCCTGACAGGGGGCTTCACCTGCTTCCCCCTGTAGACCTTCATCCGTCCAAGTCGTGTCGTCCATGACCTCGAGGATAACAGCGTCCTCCTTCTCCTTCGGCAGGGAAGGAAGCTTCTGATCAATGATCATCTGTAGAAATCTAGGGTACATACAGAAGCCTTCCTTCCCCTTCCCCTCGAGGTTCTCCACCAAGTAACTGAATATCATCCTGGAGAAGCTGAACGGGTGGTTCAGCACCAACGCTGCATAAGCGTTCTGGATCTGGTCCGAGAGCTCGTCAAAACCTCCCTTCCGTGATGCTATACACTTCAGCAGCACGTGCGCAAGGTACTTAAACTGGGGACAGAGGTTACTCTTGTTGAGTACCCCGGCATTGATGTCCCCAGAGTACTTGGCTCTCATGAAGCATCCCACGGACCGTGAGGGGGTGTAGACGTGTGGGACACTCAGCATCGTCTCCAAACTGAGAACTATCCTCAGATCCTCCTCAGAAATAGTGATAGCCTCACCGAAAATCGAGCTCCTGATGCAATGAGGCTCGGTGGATCTGTCTACAGATGCGCCTTCCCAGAAGGCCTGCTGCACTGATCTGTACGGTGTGCAGGGAGTAGATATAGCATAAGCGATCCTGGATCTCTGTAGGAAAGTAATAATGCCAGCGAAGTCGGCTGCATTCCTGGATGTCAAGTCCAGGTGAGCACATATGTTGTGCTTGGTGCTCATATTCCATCTACTCGCCATCTGTAACACATAATAACATAAACGTTAGTTTGTTGGCTAAGAGTATAAAGCAACACTTAAACTTTGAATAAAATTATCTGTCATGCGATTGGGTTGTACGACTGAAGACAGTCGTGCGACTGAATCGTGCGATTGAGGTTCAGACGTGCGATTGACCTCATACGCACGACTGAGTGTGCGACTGGACTCATGCGCATGTACTCTTGTGCGGTTACACCAGTCGTGCGACTGAGTCTCATTCGCATGGTTCAGTCGTGCGATTAAGTGATTCGCACCCTTCAGTCGTGCGACTGAAGTTCATCCGGACGACCAGTCGTCTGTCTCATTGTTCAGTCGTCCCAAGATCAAATCTACGCAGAATAAGTTTTATCATTCAATTAACCGGTTCTTTAGTGTCGCCTACTCTTCCCTAACAACCTATTTTAACCAATTTTAACATATTACTTAGTTTTAATAGGTTATTAGGGTTTGATGGTCGCGGTTCGCCTTTCACAGTCGTATTAATCAAATTAGGGTTCATTCTTTCTGATTTCGATGGAAGACAAACTTCAAAATACCTGTACGATGATGACGAACGTTAGTATCACAGAATCAACAAGAAATCTAAGGCAAATGAAATTTTGGCAGAGTAACGGTACATATGCGAATTAGGGGCGATTTGAGAATGAGGAGTCTCTGCGACCGACTCCACCCTATTTATATCCACCCTAGATCCAATCGTGCGACTGAGTTCATTCGCACCTTTCAGTCGTGCGAGTGGGACTCAGTCGTGCGATTGGGTCAGTCGCCCTTCTCCAGTCGTCCGACTGAAGTTCAGTCGTGCGACTGACTCACTCGTTCGCACTTAAGCCTCCGATTGGACTAATCGTATGATCCATTCGTGCGAATGGACTTCATTCGTATGGTTAGTCCATACGTATGGTCCATTCGTGCGAATGGGTCATACTTAGTTAATTTTTCTGCTATTTTACCAATTTACCTTTAACTCTTTTATATTAATTAAATTAACGTTATGACCTTTTGATCATCTCAGACATGATCCTTTTATCTTGAAAACACTTTGATCACCTCAGACGTGATCCTTTTAAAAATACTTTGTCACCTCAGACGTGACTGATATAACCTTTCAAAGAACATATGGTCATCTCAGACATGACCCTTTTAGTGAGTTTATTCCTTCTGATTTTCCTGATGTAGCCCGACACTTGACTCAAGTTAAAACTTAAAACAAACTAACTAATTTAAGAATTTAAACTAATTACATAATCAGACATATTTTTGGCTTTTTGTGAGAGATAAATCCAGAGATTGATATCTACGGGATTTGGATCGGGAGTAGATAGCTTCAACTAGGTTGATCACATCTGGACCAATTCAATTTTTGGAATCATACAGGCAATTCAAATCATTTGGGACTCGTTATAAAACCTTTTGATGCTCAAGTTCTCGGTGTTCATCCAGAGTCTTTTGCAACATAAGGAAATCATACTGAAACTCTTAGTTTTCACATTGATTTGGACCTTTGAGAATGTAGCCACAATGATTGTCAGTATGTTTGTCCACTTAAATCCATACACAGACTTTTGACACAGACTGGTGACTTATTTAGGTGTAATTATTTCAACTAACACTTGTGGATCCCACACTTATATGGTAATCAACATCCCTCAGGAGCTTTTGAGCGGTCTACGGGTATTATTACAAGAAGAGACTATTCTTAGAGCTTTCAAAGAGAAGCCTGTCCTCAGGTCAGTGCCATCGCACAGCAGAGAGGCGGCAAACAACAATGAATTCTAGAATATCTAGGTTATGCTTATCCTCAGGTCAGTGCCATCGCACAGCAGAGAGGCACATAACCTATCTCCTTGTTAGAGCAGCTTATTTTATTTTGCACAAAATGCACCAACAACATAAGTCATTAGCTTTATTGCATTGTCTTTCATTTTTTTCTTTGCTTTGCTCTAGTTATGGTCATCCGCACACATTTGTGGCGTTTAATTGCTCATTACCCCTTATTGGAATATTGTTGATTGTGTTAACCAGTGATAAGATGGACGCCCACAGTCAGTTGAACACTTTAGTTTTATCTTGAAATCACCAATCCGGTCTAGTTGTCTATTGTGTTGAATCTACCAACATATCATATATGGTCTAGCAGCCTCTAAGTCTACTTTCTTTGTGTCACCTTAGGAGTTGCCAGTTTTCTATCATCTTTCCTTTTAGTATTGCTTAGACTACACAGATTTATTTTTTTGAACTTTTGCATATTACTAACACTTAAATTTTAAAGTCCCTCTTGATTTGTTCCTGTGTACTATCATTTTCCAAAGGTATTGAATCGGTATCACAGATACAATCTACCTTATTTCAGCTACTCGCTACTCCTCTCTCTCCTCATTTTTTTTTTTTTTTTTTTTTTTTTTTTTAATGTTAACTTGCTGACATATTCTCCCCCTAAAATACTAAAATCATTTCTGGTTTAATTATTTTAGGATTTTAATAAACAGCAAGAGAACATGAGTTTAAATAAAAAAATAAAAATCAAATAGACAAATCAAAATAAATAAAATAATTTAAGTACACGACATCGGACTACACATTTTCATCATCAGGAATTACCTCACTTTTCTTTTTAACACCGTTGACCTCTAATAAATATTGAAAACGTGGTTTATCAAAGCTTTAGTATAGAGGTCAGCGCGTTGAAAATCAGTATTAATTTTAACCACATCAATTAAGTTCTTTTCAAAACAATCTCTTATGAAATGGTATTTAATACCGATGTGTTTGGTCTTAGGATGTTGGACCGGATTTTTAGTTACTGCAATTGCAGCAGAGTTATCAACAAAAAGGGAGTAGATGAGAATTTTAAACCGTAATCCCGCATTTGCTGTTGAATCCAGATGATTTGAGAACAGCAACTTGCAGCAGCAAACATATTCGGCTTCACAGGTTGACAAGGCAACCGATGTCTGCTTCTTACACTGCCAGGTAAATAATCTTCTCCCAAAGAATTGACACCCTGCTGATGTAGACTTGTAGTTCATCTTGCAGCCCCCGTAATCCGAGTCACTATACGCGGTAAGCTCAAAGTCATCATCATGAGGGTACCACAATCCAAGTGTGGGTGTACCCTTCAGATAACGAAAAATCCTCTTGACCCCGATCAGATGGTTGACCTTTGGTTTAGCCTGATATCTTGAGCATAGACATGTAGCATACATAATATCAGGTCTTGAGGCAGTGAGATACATGAGGGATCCGATCATTCCTCGGTACATAGTGGCATCTACTAGATCTCCATTATCATCCGGTGCTATATCATGATTAGTAGCAAGTGGAGTCCCAGCAGCAGAAGCATTCTCCATGTCAAAGCGACTGAGAATGTCTCCTACATACTTGGTCTGATGTAGAAAGATCCCATTAGGTGTTTGATCCACCTGTAACCCGAGAAAGAACTTCATCTCCCCCATGGCACTCATCTCAAATTCTTTCTCTTCATTACTGCTTCAAACTCTTTACATAACTCTCTTCGTTCTTTGACCCGAAGATTATGTCATCAACATATATCTGTACAAGCAGTAGGTCGCCATCCTTTTCCTTAATAAACAGTGTACAGTCAATTACTCCCCTGCGAAAGCCGTGTTTCACAAGATGAGTTGAGAGTTTCTCATACCAAGCTCGAGGAGCTTGATGAAGCCCATACAAAGCTTTGTCGAGCTTGTAAACTCTATCCCGATGGTAAGGATCTTCAAAACCCTCGGGTTGACTTACGTAGACTGTTTCTCTGATTTCCCATGAAGGAATGCACTCTTTACATCTAATTGGTAGACTTTGATCTTCATGTACGATGCATAGGCAAGGAAGATACGAATAGCTTCCATCCTTGCCACGGTGCAAACACCTCATTGTAGTCAATTCCCTCGACTTGGCGAAAACCTTGAACCACCAGTCGAGCTTTGTTCCTGATAATGACCCCTTGGTCATCCTTCTTGCATTTTAGTACCCATTTAGTGCCAATGACTTTAGCACCTTTAGGTTTATCACTAGTGTCCATACACCTAACTTCTTAAACTGCAGAAGTTCTTCTTGCATGGCACTCACCCACGCCTCATCATTGAGTGCTTCACTGACATATTTTGGCTCAACCTGCGAGACAAAACATCGATAGGCACCATCATGAATGTAACCTTTCTCCATAACCGAGGCGTAATCAGCTGAGTACAACTGATTTCGGGTTTGTACTCCTGATCTGACATCTCCAATGACATTGTCAAGGGGATGATAAACATTTAGTCGTGATCCTGGAGTAGTAGGAACAGCTACCTCAGAGCCAAGATTATGAACATTTGGTTCTGCATCTGAGGTAGTTGGAGTTTGAGGTTCTGAAGTCGAAGGTGCATCACTCGTAGATGCTTGTGGACTTGCTGGAACTGGAACCTGTTCCTCCTGACTGTTCTGGTCATCTTCTTCAGCTTCATCTTCAGAGGAGGAGTCACTGTCGTCGACTACTCCCCTGACTGAGTAGATGATTCTCCCTGTGTGCTAGATGGTGTATTCAGAATATCATACATCATCCTAGTTGCTAGCTCATCGTCCGAGGGAGAGAGAGGTATGTTGAAGGATTTGAAGAATCCATCATAATCGAAGAAGTAGGCAGGTCCTTTTCCTGTAGGTGGTGTGGTATATCTCTGAACGTCGACATTACACCACACTTCTACAAGACCCGTTGAGTTATTGTAAACTCGCTTATTCGGTATGTTGTATCCTAGAAAGATTCCTTCATCTGCCTTCTCGCTGAATTTTCCTTCTTGTGTCTTCTTCAGAAGTGTACATGGCGCGCCAAAAGGTTCAAGATACTCCAAATTCGGTTTGCGTCTTTGTAGTAGCTCATAACATGTCTTTCCGTGGCGCTTGACTATTAGGACTCGATTCAGTGTATAACATGCATTTGCTACTGCCTCATTCCAGAATTGGATAGGCAGTTTCGAGTCCGCCAGCATAGTCCGTGCAGTCTCTATCAAGCTCCTATTTTTCCTCTCAGCAACACCCATTCATCTGAGGCGTGTATGCTGAAGTGAATTGATGAACAATCCCCTTTTCCTTGCAGTATGCCTCCATCCATTGATTCTTGAATTCGGTCCCGTTGTCTGAGCGTACTTGTCTAACCTTTAGCTTGTAGAGAGATTCCAGAGTGGTGACTAATTCCTTGAATGACTCAAATGTTTCTGTTTCTGATTTGGATTTCAGAAACATTACCCAAGTGAACCTTGAGTAGTCATCAGTGACCACAAAACAGTACAGATCGCCTGCAATGCTCCTTGTACTGACTGGACCAAACAGATCCATGTGAAGAAGTTCAAGAGGAAGTTCTATTGAATGAACTTTCTTTTCCTTATGAGACTTCTTTGTCTGTTTGCCTTTCTTGCAAGCTACACAAAAGTCAGGAAGTTGGAAGTTCTTGACATTTACTCCTCTCACTAAGTCCTTCTGAATCAAGTGATTCATCTTCCTTTGACTAATGTGTCCCATTCTCCTATGCCAGGAGATTGAGTCCTTCTCAGTAGCTTTAGATAGAAAGCACTGCACTTCATGATCCGTTGGAGCAGCTGTTGACAGATCCAAGACATATAGGTCCTTATATCTTGAAGCAGTCATCAGAACTTGGTCCTCTGGAATCATATAGTCTTTCTTCAGCACGTAACACTTGTTGTTGTCGAAGATGACTTTAAATCCTTTATCGCAGATTTGGGAAACAGAAAGCAAGTTATTTTGAAGTTGTTGAACGTAGTTCACCTTATCAAACTTAACTTTCTGATTTCCCACTTCTCCCTGTGCTGTGATGTATCCTCCCTTGTTTCCTGCAAAGGAAACATGCCCTCCTTTTATTTGTTTGACATTTGATAAAAGGGCTCTATTTCCTGTCATGTGCCTGGATGCTCCGCTGTCTATAATCCACGTGTTAGTCTCAGCGCTATACCGAACACCCTGCACATATCAAGTAAATGTATTAGTTTAGGTTAGGAACCCAAGCCTTTACTGTCTTGGGTTTCCCAGAGGCATCACACATCATAAACTCTACCCATTGACCTTTAGAAGGTGAGGGTAACTCAGATTCCTTCTTGTCATCAGTATCAGTCACACAGGTAGTCTTCTCTTTCCATAAGCCAGATTTGTGCAATGCCTGTTTATGATAAACAGTCGTCTGGCTTACAGGTTGAACTTTAGGTTCACTAGATCTTCTAGGTGGAGTTAGAGAACTCCTCTTAGAAGACCTAGGTCTAGAGTCCTGAAGATCAATCTTCTTCCTAGGTGTCTGATAGAAAGGACAATAGGAAGCAATATGTCCACATTCTCCACAGTTGTAGCACAATCTGCTATCAACCTTATAATTTGACTTTCTTTGTGGAGAAATGCGTGACACTTTAGTAACATCAATCACTTTAGGTTTTGACTCTTGCATGTTTGATGTTTTCTCTGGTTTAACAAATTTAACTGTTTTAACCTGTTTAACTTGTTCAACCTTTTGGTTACTGGTTTTGACTTGTAGCATGTGAAAAATTAACGTTTGAAGTCTTTTTGGGTTCTGATTTGACTCTGTTTGACCCTGACTTTAAGTTAACTTTTTCAAATTCATTTTCCAGATTAACACAAGGCAATTTACCCTTTGCCTTTGAAGTGGCCTCCTTTTGTTTCTGTCCAGATTCAGTAGATGAACATGATGTGTCTGGATCAGTAACAAGAGGAGTGGTCACCACATGATCCTTGATTGGGTTGTTGTTTACTGGTTTAGACACTTGGTGTTCATCAAGGTCTCAGGTGGTGGTGGAACCACTTTGTAGCCTAATCCCTCCCCATTATTTCTTTCTCTCACTAAGTGTTGAACTATGTGTGAAGAACTAGTCCAACTATGCAGTTTCTGTTTTAAGGAATTAACTTCTACTTCTAGAACTGCCTTTTGTTTCTTAGTGTCCTCTAGGGAGTTTAGATAGTACCTAATGTCATTTGATTGATTAAAGGCAACTACTTCGGTTTCCCTAAGTTGTTTAGTCAATAGGTCTATCTTTTCTTTATAACTATGCTCATTTTGTTTTAGAACTCTATTGGCCTCAGTGCATAGTTGTAAGTCCTTTACTAAGTTATCATTGTGATCTAATAACCTAGCAAATTTTTCATCAATGCTATTCCTAAACATATCACAGTTAGAACAAGCATGATTATTAAACATTGGTCAGTTGTACTTACCTGTGTTGTTTCAGAAGAGTTAGCCATCAACGCAGCAATCAGACGTCTCTGGTTCTGGTGATTCTGACTTTTCTGAATCTGACTTGGAAGTTTCCTCTTTGGTGTGTAACTGACTTCAGCTGCAGTTGTTTCTTCACTGTGTGACATTGCTATATCAACTGCTAAATCACCTTCACTCGCAGAATCATCATCAATATCTTCAACACTGGCAATGTTAGATTCTGGGGAGACAAATCTAAAACTCCAGTCCTGTCCTTCATCATCATGAGCAGTCAAGGCTTTTGGGTCCTTGTTTGATGAAGTAGAACTAGAGGCTTGCTTGTCTTGGTGAGTAAAGGATGAGAACGGGTTCCCATTACCCGTCTTCTTTGGTTTGACACATTCCCTCTTGAAGTGCCCTTTCTCTCCACAGTTGAAGCAGGTCACCTTGCTCTTGTCAAAACCAAATGTGGTATCCTTAGTAGCTATCAATTCTGTCCAGTCTTCTTAACAAACTTCTTCGCCCTTCGGACAGCGCTAGCTAAGGCCCACATTATATCCATTCTTTCCAGCTCCATTTCATCTACCTGCTCGTAGTCTTCATCTGCCAAATGACAGTTTCCAATCTTCCCAGCCACAAGTCCATCATATGAATGAACTACTGCGGCGAGAAGATCCATATGCTCTCGTGCTACTTCTACAGTCACATTACCGAGGTTCTCGGTCTTCAATTTAGTAGCACTTGCTTCTGATCCAATATAATGGGTACATGACGACCCTGACGTGTCTGATCCAGAAGAGAAGCATGTGAAGGACCTGACGAGCTAGACACAAATGCTGTCTGGAGAGGTGCTCCAGATGTCTTAGCTTGAGGCGTGGCATTGTATAAAGCTGGGTTTTGTGTATATGAAGACTTCTGTGCTCTATACTTCATCCTTAGTGCTTCTTCACGCAGTCTAGAGATAAAGTCATTTATATCCAGCTTTATAAGTATTCCATTCTGTCTAAGATTAGACACGAATGAGGCCCACTTATCAGGCAATCCATCTGCGAAGTTGCTTACTTTTCTTCCATAGTTGTTCTCCACTCCATGTGTATGCAACTCGCTCATCAAATGGTAGAATCTGTCTATGACTTCATCTAAACTCTCGTTACCAATCGATGAGAAGTTATCGAATTCCTTCTTTAACTCCTTTGCTTTGATTGCCTTTAACGATGCATTCCCATCATACCTTTCTCTAGCTCATCCCACAGTTTCTTGGACTGCTTGTTCTCTGAGTACTGGTGGAATATATCTTTGGGGATCGACTGAGTTTCATCGCATAAACTCTTTTCTCTGCATTATACTTTACTTTCTGTGCGTCAGTCATCCCACTTAACGTTAATTTTACTCCATCTCCTCCCACCGGTGTACTATACCCAACTTCGATAGCTTCCCACAGATTAGGATCTACTCCATTGAGGTAGATCTCAAACGTTGCTTCCAGTGAGGAAACTCATCTAAAGTCAAGAGCTTGGTGGTTTATTGTGAATACCCACCTCACTCTCAAGCAGCAGCAGGTTCTGAATTCTTGAGTCCTTCCCCCGCAGTAAAGGCTGACATCTGATCTTCCATGGTTACTAAACTTAGAGTCTAATCAAATCAACTTTAACTGGTGCGACTGAAGAATGCGAATGGTCTTATCGTGCGTATGAACTCTGCGATTGGTTCAACCGTGCGACTGAACAGGGCGAATGGTTCAGTCGTGCGAATGAATCTGGTGTCGTGGTGAGCTATGGCGAACGAAACGGTTTCAGTCGGCGCGAATGAGGGTGCGACTAGGTCCAGTCGTGCGAATGAACACTCGAATGAGTCTAGTCGTGCGAATGAGTCACTCGTGCGACTGAAGCTGCTGTTTTGCGAAAATTTCTAGGTTTGACGGGTTTCACCGCCGTAAAAAATTCGAAATTTTGCAAGTCCAAATCGTCAAAGTCCATAGAAACTGAACTTCAATGAGCAGGGAACGTCCAAGATCACTTTTGATGCAAAAGATTGCGTTTTTCGTGCAAAAACCCAAACTTTTATGCAATCTTGATTGAATCAACACGAAATCAAGAGCCAAAGCTCTGATACCACTTGTTAGGACCTGGTATTTGAACGAAATACCGAGTGATTGCGTGTTAAACCAACTCAAATAGTGCGGAATCCTATTTGATTGGCGATCCAATCAGTGAGAACACACGATGAATCAATCAAGAATTGATATCAACGTCAGAAATCGAATAGGAACCGATTTGATGTGTTCTATGAACTTGGAGAACGATTTGGGAGGCTTCTGGACGGCTAGGGTACGTCTGGAGTCGTAATGGGATGAATGCTTACGTTTTCCCACGAATTGGGTCTATTTATAGGTTAGTATTGGTCAATCGTGCGACTGGGCCATAAGTATGGTTCAGTCGTGCGATTGAACCATGCGGTTGATTCATCCGCACGACTGAGTGTTCAGTCGTGCGATTGAGTCAATCTTATGTGTCAATCATACGACTGATCCAGTCTCCTGGTTCAGTCGTGCGATTGAGTCAATCGTATGAAGTTATTCATGCGTGTGGTCCATTCGCATGGGCCATCCGCATGAGAACTTCATTAAGTTAAGTTTGAATGTTCTATTTAATATAACTTAATGTGCACTCATTCAAACATTCATAAACCCAATCAATTCAATCACAACTCATTAATGAAATATTAAACATTACAAGTAACAATCACTTCATATCATTTCATTAATTAATTACAATTACATCAAAATCAGACAGACAAGTTCATTACATTACAAATCATGATCTAGGGACATACATGTATCAACAAGTATGGTCCATTAGCATGAATAATCACCCGACTAAGTTGAACACATTATTTAATCATTATTGACTAAGAACTATGTACAACAACCTCAAACCTATATATGATGTTTATATATATGACATTAATAATATGAAATATTCAAAGACAATTAAACATCAAGACATATAACATATTTCATTTCAACATCGTATTACACATATGTAAGACATGAAAGACTTTTACATTTAAGTACACAAACTAGGAACATCATGTATCTTCAAACTCCCCCTTGGACCTAGTTTACCCTATTGTCTAACATTCTTCACATGCTCTTGAAATTTTTTGTACTTCTCTTCTCTTGTGACTCCTGCGTGTATCTCGAATGCAAAGCAGTCATATAACATTTTGAAATTGTAGAGCTTGTACAATATCTTGCGTGTCATAGAACAGTGGCCACTTGTATAGAGTGTAGACATCTTCTGCAGACAAGCTGGTAAGCCACATTGGGTCAAATACCCTGATAGTCTCAATCTTTCCATCTTTGTTCAACACTATGACCGCTTCTCCCGTCCTCCAATCATAATACCACCATTTGAAGTGTGGAGTGAAGTCCTAAGGCATCTCCCTTAGAGGAATCTTAGACATTATGCGTGGGGGACTCCACTTCAGCACTACCTTAGGTCTTCTAGAGATAGGATTAACTTCAGTCTTATGAATAAAACGTTTAGGTTGTTAAGGCTTAAAGTTGACCCATCTAGTGTGGTATTCTTTCTTCAGAGCTGTCTCAAATCATCTCGACATCTTCCTCGGGTTGGCATACTAAAGGTCTAAATTAGCCAATCTATTAAGCTCAAAACCAGGAAGAGTCTTCAGATCATGTGGATATCTGAAGTACTCAATCCCCTTCTCTCTCTTTACAGCATAAACATTTAAGTCTTCAAAATAAGCCCACGCGATGATTTTGCCATACACTTTCTGATGTTTCTTTACTCTGTACAGTTTGGTGTAGGCATTTTGCTTTGGAGGTGCGCGCTGGGCGTTCATTTCAGCAAAACAAGCTGCCCATTTAGCTTTCTTTAAATCAACATTAGCATCAGAAGCTTGGGCTTTACTTTCATCCTTCTCTTTTTCTTTCTCCATCTCCTCCAGCTTATCAAAGGTATCACTGCCAAAAGTTTCACCCAAGTTGGGGATAACATTTCCCTCAGGGTCAATGTACTCAGGATAGTGGTCAGCTGTGACATCTTCAATCTCTATTTCATCCACATCCTGTAGCTCCTCATCACTTAAGACATCAACTTCTGGAGTATCTTTAACAATTTCATCTAGATTCAATCTGAACATATCAGCCAGCTGCTCATCTGTCAGATCATGGATGATCTCTCCTTCTTCAGGGGTGTAGCTAACAGACCTTCTTACAATCCCTTGCAAATCAAGAATCAAAGTGAGCTGAGTCTTGACTTGCTGAAGGGGTATAACATCATAGTCATCTGGCTGTTGAGCTTTATCTGTTTGATTAAACATTCAACACGTCATACATAAATCATTAATCAAGACATTTAAACATAAATAATCATTAATTACATTAATGTAATACACAATTCAAGTACAAAAGTTTCAAATACATGAACATCTAATCATTACTGTTTCCTTGATCGGTTGTCTCTTCAGCTTGAGGAGCTGATGACGAGGCTCTTTGATCCTGATTTCGCTTGGTGCGCCTCTCCTTTGCTGATGGATTTGAGGCAGATGCAGATGCATCACCTTCTTGATTATCCTCATCATCATCATCACCTTCTTTTCCCTTTTCACTTCCTCCCGCTTCCTCCTCATCCTCATCTTCTTGTGATTCAGCATTAGACGAATCGTCATCATCATCTTCATCATCTCCACCATCATCACTATCACCTTTGATCTTTAAGGGCTCACCCTTAGATCCCTTTAGCCTTAGCATAATCTTCTTGTTTTTTTCTCCAGTCCTTCAATCCTTTTCACTGATGCCATCATCAACTCGTTTTGACTCTTTAGTGCATGGTGAGCTTGGCCTAAAGCTCTCTCATAAAGTGCATTCTTCTCACTGAGCTGAGCTATTTGCTTGGCTTGGGCTACATTTACCACCATCAGCTGGTTTATCTGAGTAGCTCTCGAATCATCAGTTGCGATCAGCTTTAGCATAATGCGGTTTAGGCTTCCTAGCTGTTCCTCTAACCCGATAGTGGGTAGAGTGGAGCCCGATGTAGGTGGGAAGTGGGTGGATGTACCGGCTTGGTGAGTGGTGGTTGTGGTGGTGGATCTGGTGAAGATGGGAGGAGGAATGGGAGTGGATTGTTGTGGAATTGTGTTGGGTATTGTGGGTGAGGTGGAGGCAGGTGTATGAGTGGTGGAGGGAGTATCAGTGGCTGTAGTGGTGGGAGTGGGTGTTGTGGTGGTAGTGGCAGTTGTTGTGGCAGTGGTTGTGGAAGATGTGATCAATGTGAACCTTGGTATCTTACTCTTTTTTCCGAGGGGTTTGGCCATCCTTTTCTTCCTTGAACCTTTGACAATAGGAGCTCCCCCTGAGCTGATAGGCTGGTCAAGTGTGTAAGTGGGAACAGTGACATCAGGATCATCACCTGTAGTACCAGCTAAGTGTCCACCAACCGCCTCTTTCCCTTTCTTGGTAGCCACAACCCGGCTACCGACGTTCCTAACAAGAGGTTCATCATCTGACTCTTTTTCTTCATCTAACAGAAATTCAGGGTGGATAGCCGCCTGCTCAGATCCACCTGGAGCAGAAGAAGTACCATGTGGAGATGGTGGAGACATAGTAGAAGTGTCAGTGGCCCTTGATTGACTAGGACCAGTATCTCCACCACCTTGACCGTCATCCTGATTGTCATCATCGTCGTCGTCTTCATCGGTGGGTA
The DNA here is from genome assembly GCA_025215565.1 of Flaveria ramosissima. Classification (NCBI taxonomy): domain Eukaryota; kingdom Viridiplantae; phylum Streptophyta; class Magnoliopsida; order Asterales; family Asteraceae; genus Flaveria; species Flaveria ramosissima. The sequence goes on from CM046034.1 coordinate 42,430,730, forward strand.
CCATAATAGGCTCAACATTGGAATCACTATCATTGTGACGCCATTTCTTACGAGCAGGCGCCACATAGTCTTCATTGGCCAGATGCCCAAACAATCTCCTGACCGAGGGCTTCACCAACTTCCCCCTGTATACTTTCATCCTGCCTAAGGTGGTATCATCCATCACTTCAAGCACCACTGCATCATCTCTCTCTTTTGGCAGCGTAGGAAGCTTCTAATCTATGATCATCTGTAAGAAACGTGGATACATACAGAAGCCGTCCTTGCCTTTGGCTTCAAGGTTCTCGATCAGATAAGAGAAGAGCATGCGAGAAAAACTAAACGGGTGGTTCAGTACCAGTGCAACGAATGCGTTCTGGATTTGGTCCGACAACTCATCAAACCTCCTCGCCTTGAGCACACCTGCATTGATGTCCCCAGCGTACTTTATCCTTAGAAAGCATCCACGAACAGTCAGGGGATGCAGCTTGGTTGGGTAGGCACCATCCTCACCCAGATCCAAAACCTCCCCAGGTCATCTTCTATAATCTCAATCTCCTGGCCGAAGATAGAGCTCGTAATACAATGAGGCTCAACGGACCTGTCAACCAAGGCACCTTCCCAGAAGGCCTGCTGTATAGATCGGTATGGTGTGCAAGGAGTCGAGATGGCCTTGTAGATCCCCGATCTACGTAGGAAGGCAATAATCCCAGTGAACTCTGAGGCGTTCCTGGAAGTAGCATCGAGGGGAGCACATATGTTGTGCTTGGTGGTCATCGTCCATCTTTCAGCCATATTGCTGCAACAAAAGATATATATACATTAGATTGGTTGTAAGAGTTAACAGTTCAATTTTGAATGATTTTGATCAACTGATTCAATTTTGCGACTGAACCATACGACTGAGTTTAGTCGTACGATTGAGTTCAGTTGTACGATTGTGCCTGCGACTGAGCTCAATCGTGTCGGAGCCATGCAGTTGAGTCAGTCATGCGACTGGACTCACACGCATGATTCACTCGTGCGATTGAATCATGCGTCTTGCTCAGCTTGGCGACTGAAGTTCATCAGCATGTCCATTCGTATATCTCACTGTTTAACACCATAGACTTGAATCTTTGTCAAGACGTGACCATACACTTCGTGTTTAGATTCATTTGGACCGCAGAGACTCGAAATAACCCTTAGTATTGTTTAAACCACCATTAATTTCCATTTAATAGGTTTATTTTAAAAATTTAGTCCCGGTTATTGATCTTAACAGTTTCAGTCATTTAGGGTTCAATTAAACCCTTCATTTGGGTCGATTTCAGTTGCATAGTTCCTGTAGATGAGTGGGAAACACGTTAGTATCACAAGTGGAGAGTAATCACATTGATCGAAAATTTGGCAAAGTGTGGGTGTATGGGCGGTTTCAGAGAATTTTGAAGGGTGTTAAGGGTTACGACCGACTGAACCCTTTATTTATACTGATTTGAAGATTCAATCGTGCAACTGGACCCATACGCATGATTCAAGCGTGCGGCTGGGGTTCAGTCGTTCGGCTGGCTCATACTCCTTCATCCAATCGTACGAGTGGTTCAATCTTATAATCCAATCGCATGATTGTTTCCATACTCATGGTCCAATCGTGTGACTTTTTCATACTTATGGTTCATACGTACGATTGGCTCATACTTATGATTCAATCGTGCGATTGGTTCATATTTATGATTCAATCGTGCGATTGACTCATACTTATCAGTTCACCACTCTTAATCTTCTGCTTGATCACCCTTATATGCTCATCCATTGTGGATAGAGACATAGGGCCAAGTCTCCTTCCGGAGAATCCATATAGCTTCAAGAAGCTCATCATCCTTTGTCTATCAGCAGACTTCTTCATACTCTTTTGGATGATGGCTCTTGACTTTGCAGCTTCTTCCCTTAGCTTCCTTTTAGTTGTCTTTCTCTCTTTGACTAGCTCAAGTTCAAGTTGCTTTAAGTACTCAAACTCAATAAAGTCATAGGACAGGGGAAGAAGTCCATCTGCCTGATAGAAGCCTGTGGCACTCAGGTAGTTGATCATTTTGATCCTATCTTCTTCTTTGTCTACCTGAGGTTCTTGTGGAGCCACATCTTCCTATACAGGACTTTCTTGAACTGGAGAGAGAGTGGAAGCATGCTTGTAGAGTCTTTTCTGTCTCCTCTCCTCTTTGAATTGGAGAAGTAGCCTTGCATCCTCTTTTTCTTTCATCTCTCTTGACACTTCCATGTCAGCCAGTTCATTCAATTCTTCTAAGGGGAGGGAGATGATTTCATCAATATCATAGTTCCTGGTCTGTAAATAAGTAATCCTGACTGCCCTCAACTCATCATCTTGAGTATTTGGTCTGGGGGCAGCCCTGATTGCAGCTTGCATAAAGCTTGAAGACCCAGAGGAACTTTCTCCCCTTAGCTTCCTTTTCCTCTCTCTCTCTTCCTCCTCAATTTCCTCAGGAGTCATAATCCGTTTCCCTTTGTCACCCACAGACCTTTGTGACTCAGGGTGGATAGAGGCTTGGCCTTCATTGCTTGGTGTAGCTTCCATGCTCTGGCCAGAATGAGGTTGAGAAACACCTTCACCAGCAGGTGTCTCAGAAGGAGTGTGAACCTCTGCAGCAGTTGTTGATGATGAGACAGGGGTCTTGGGTTCTGTCACTGGGCCTTCAGTCAAGGTTTCCCCTATGAAACTAATCTTAGGGTCCACCTCAACATCCAGTAGACCGATGACATTGCCTGATTGCCTAAATCTCCTTCTTAGAGTGAACTCTGCAAGGATCCTATCTTGGATTCTTTGAGCCAATCTGTCAGCTTGTCTTGAGTTGCTTGGATTTACAAGTGGCATGTAGACTAGATCCAATCTTTCATAGAAGTTCAAGCTTTGAAGATCAAATACTTCTTGTTGCCCTTGAACTCTGTGAAGAATAAGGGCTCTTCTGTCAGCATCATACCTCCACCTTATGATGTAGTTTGAAGTTCCTTGTGGTGGAGATGACACAGCCCTTGGTATACCTTCCTCAAAGAGACTCCTGATGATAGAGTCTATAGACTCCACATTAATGTGAACTTGAGGAAGTTGCTGAGAATGCACAACTGCAAGTGAGGATGGTGAGTCCTCCATGTCCATTCTCTGTGAAGAATTCCCAGGTTCTGTGGCTGCAATAACTTTCTCCCCCTTTTTGGTAGCATCACCCACTTGCATAGGTGAGCTAGAAGATAAGTCAATCACTTCCACAGGTTCTTGTGTTCCTGGTTGAGCTCTCCTTAAAGGTCTTCCAGCTAGTTTTTCCTTTAGATATGAAATCTGAAGTTGCTAATCATTGACCCTGTTTTGTAAGGTAGTCACCTGAGATTCAAGGTGACTAACCTTAGAGACTAAATAGGAGCATGTTTTTGACAGTTTCTGCACCTTTAGTCTCAAATTCCCCTCTTGTTCATCAGAAGAATCATTGGGGGATGAGATGATTGGACCAAAGTCCTCTCTCTCACCACCAGCTTGAGGTTCTTGGCTGCTGGTTTTCCTCTGCTCACTAGCAATCTCAGTTGCGATGCCAGTGGGCTGAGTTGCCATGGTTGAGGTCTTAATAATGTAATCACTTACAGAAGTGAGAGCCTCTTCCATAATGACATCCTGAACATGTTCAGAAGTGTCCACCTCAGTAACAGGTGACTGATGTGGGATAGACTGAGGAGAATCAGAGGTACTCATCTCTCTTTGAGTAGGGGAGGAGAAGAGAGACTCATGGTACTCACTGAATCCTAAGTCTTCATCAGTATAGAAGGATAGGTTGGGAATGGGTTGGTTTAGATCTAAAGGTTGGGGATGGTAACTGTCCTCTGAAGGTTGTTCACTTGAGTGTTGAGACTCAGAGTGAAGGCTTAAGGCTGTTGGGCTTGTGAGCTCATCAGGGTGAGCATGAGGAACCTCAGCCCTGATAGTTGAAGAAATGGGAGTGGTTTGCTCCTCAGGGGAAGTGGGAGCTCTAGTGTCCACTTTCTCCTGTAAAGGTGAGTATATGGGGACCTGTACAGGCTCAATAGCCTGAGCAGGGGTTCGTTTGGATTTTCTTTGGTAGGTGAGGGTTATTTGTGGTCTTTTTAGTGGTAAAGAAAAAGAAGGTGTGGGTTCAACACTAGCTTGTGTTGCTAGGTTGTCACCTTGAGCAATGAGCTCTAACATTTTGGGGACTAGGGCTGTTTCTACCCCAGAAGAAGCCTACAGTTGGCTTCTTCATAATTTTAAAGATGTCGGGCTTCGTCTGTCCCAATTTAAGAATATTACTTGTTTCCCTCAACTGTGAGCCCAGTTCACAGTTAAGAATGTGCTGAACATATCTAGGAAACATGTAATACTCTAAGGAGTCCAAGTTTGCAAGTAAATTGGTATAAACAAATTGAGAGTACCTGAACTTGATCCCCTGAACCATTCCATGCACTATAAAGGGAGAGATCCTCAAGAATCTGGTCCCACCCACCATGCTTGTTTGACAAGCTGTGGATAACCACATGGAGCAGGTATTTCCACTGGGATGAGACCTTCCCTTTCCTGAAGGTCTTTACAGAGAAATCTCCCTCATAGCCCATCTGCTCAAAGGAATGATTAACAGCTTCCTTTGCGAAGGATAACTCACGTTCTTCATCATCCAGCTGCAAATGATGGTTGATGATGGCCGGAGTGATGAAGATTGTCCTCCCTTGCACTGTGGCAGACAGTGCCTTCTCCCCATCCATAATGACCTCTAAGCAGGTCTTTCAGAATTCAAGCAAATGATCCTCATACAGAGTAGGATCAATGGTCAGGGAGGTGAAGTAGTTGGATAGAGTTAAGAATTGGCAAATCTCTAAGAAACTTGCATCTTTCTCAGAGCTTAACAGAGCAACCTGATTATGTTGCCTGTGAAGTTGCATGGAGAAATCTGGGTTGTTTCTACGGTTAAGGTCGGCCATTTTAGAAGCTTAAGGTTGAAGAAAGGTAGAAAGCAAAGGTGGTTTAGAGAATTAGGTTTGAGGAATAGTGGAATTGAGGAAGATAGTGAGGAAGAGGGGGAACCGTTGGGTATTTATGGGAAAAGGGATTTGAACCAAAGTTAATGAAAGAGGATAAACTTTGAAATCCGAAAGTCGGTCCCACCTCTGAAAAAGTAGTTTACTTTTGCTCAAAAACTAGTTTTCTTGGAATTCGAAAAGCTTCCGAAGGTAAATTGTCTTCGGAAGTTTTAATGAAAAAGCTTCCGAAGCTAAAATGGCTTCGGAAGATTTTCATGAGAGTCTTGAAAATTTTGCTTCGGAAGAGAAATAAACACTTGAATGCTTTGTATAAGGAACAACAAAGCTTCCGAGAGTTAATTTTAATTCGGAAAAAAGTCCTTAAAAACAAATAAGTGTCTGAGATAAGAATTTAAGCTTCGGAAGATAGATTTAGACTTCTTCCGAAGGTAAAATTTCTTAGACAGTTATTTATTTTGAAGACATGATTTTCTTCCGAAGATAAAATTTTATCTTCCAAAGGATCAGAAAATTTTCAAGAATCTAAGGAAAGTCTTCAAAAAGAATTTTATATCCAAAGAAAACATGAGCTTATGAAAGTGATGAACTAGACAACTTAGGACACACATATTTTAAGAAATAATTAGAATTAGTTTTTAGAAAAAAGTCTATTCAAAGTTAATCATCCCAATAGCTGATATTAGATATTTAAATCTCTGTTCATCAAAAGCTTTTGTAAACAGATCAGCATGTTGTTCATCTGTATGAACTTTGACTAGTTTAATTAATCCCTTTTCATAGTTATCTCTTATTAAATGATACCTGATATTGATGTGTTTGGTCCTTGAGTGCTGCACACGGTTCTCAGTGATAGAGATAGCACTATTGTTGTCTATGTGGATAGGAGTCTCTTTGAAGTTAAATCCATAGTCCAGCATCTAATTTTGAATCCAAAGCACTTGAGCACAGCAGCTTGCAGCAGCAATGTATTCAGCCTCAGCAGTTGATGCAGACACACAGGATTGTTTCTTGCATTGCCATGAGAGAACCCTTCCACCAAGGAATTGACATCCCCCAGATGTAGACTTTGCAGTCATGTTGCAACCACCATAATCACTATCTGTATAAGCATACAGATTGAAGTCAGGATTCTTTGGGTACCATAAACCAAGTGTTGAAGCACCTTTGAGGTATCTTAAAATCCTTTTGACAGTGATTAAGTGAGACATCTTAGGGTTGGCTTGATATCTTGCACAAATACATGTAGCAAACATGATATCAGGCCTGTTAGCTGTAAGATACATAAGAGACCCAATCATAGCCCTGTATAAATGTTCATCTACACACTCCCCCTCAAGATCAGGTCTAAGGGAGTGGTTTCTGGCTATGGGTGTCTTAGCAATCTTACAATCAGTCATGTTGAACCTCTTGAGTATGTCCTGAACATACTTTGACTGACTTATGAAGATGTCATCTTCAACTTGCTTCACTTGAATTCCCAGAAAGAAATTGAGTTCTCCCATTACACTCATTTCAAATCTGTTTTCATCAGCTTCTCAAAGTCTTTGCAGAGCTTTGGATTAGTTGAACCAAAGATGATGTCATCTACATATACTTGAACTAGCAATAAGTCATTTCCCTGTCCTTTGATGAAGAGAGTTCCATCTATAGTACCTCTCCTGTATCCATGTTTACAAAGATACTCAGACAGTGTCTCATACCACTTCCTAGGTGCCTGATGCAGCCCATAAAGAGCTTTGTCAAGCTTGCAGACATAATCAGGATGATCAGGGTCTACAAAACCAGGTGGATGTTTGACATAAACCTCTTCATCAATCACTCCATATAAGAAAGCACACTTTACATCAAGTTGAAAGACCTTGAAGTTCTTGGATGCAGCAAATGCCATGAATATCCTAACAGCTTCTAATCTTGCTACATGAGCAAAGACATCAGTGTAGTCAATCCCTTCTTCTTGTGTGTATCCTTGAACAACTAGTCTTGCCTTGTTCTTGATGATAATTCTTCTATCATCCTTCTTATTCCTAAAAACCCATTTCGTTCCAATGGTAGTCTTCCCATGAGGAAGAGGACAAAGGTTCCAAACTTTCTGCCTTTTGAATTGAAGTAGCTCTTGTTGCATAGCTTCAACCCAACTTCCATCCTTTAGAGCTTCATCAACTTTCTTTGGCTCTATCTGAGATAAGAAACAAGAGTGAAGACAAACATTTGCTTTATGGGTTTGTCCTCTTGTTCTTACCCCTGTGACAACATCTCCAATGATGTTTGTGGTAGGGTGAGACTTGTGGATCCTTAGCTGAGGGATCACAGCAAGTTGCTGAGAAAGATCCAAATTTGAGAAATTTAGATCTGGCATAGATGATTCACCCTCCACATTACCACACTTATCAAGATTAACTTGATCCAATGAGTGTGTGACATCATTGATGTTGTCATCTATGGTGTGGTTATTAGCATCAAGGAATTTCTGATCACTTTCACCATCACCATTGTTGTCTTCTACAATTGAGGTATCTTTATCTGGTTGAGGAGCCTCTGAGCTGGAATTTGAAGGCATCCCAGATGTATCAACTGAATTTGTCATTGTAGTGCTGATAGAAACCTCATTTGCTGAAGTAGTCCCAACTGGAGCTGAAGATGTATGAGTTGAGGGTCTTCCTAGCTCAAATCTTGGATCAGGATCACCTGTATTTAGATTTTCTGCAGATCCTGAAACATTCTCACAAGATTTGTTAAAACAGTTGGTAACTAAATCAAGATCAAATAGCCAATCAGGACCAGAACTAGCCACACAGGGTGTGTGTTCATTGAAAGTCACATTGGCTGACTCCTCAACAATTCTAGTTCTGAGATTGTATACTCTATAAGCCTTAGCTTGGGAAGAGTATCCAATGAAGTGTCCATCATCTGATTTCTCAGCAAACTTGGCAATTTGATCCTTGGTATTCAAGATGGTGCAGGAACATCCAAATGACCTGAGAAAACCAATGAAAGGTTTTCTCTTGTGCCAAAGTTCATAAGGAGTCTTACCATGTGTCTTAACTACCAAAACTCTGTTTTGCACATAGCAAGCAGTATTTACTGCCTCTGCCCAGAAGGTGATGGGCAGTTTAGAGTCAGACAACATAGTTCTTGCAGCTTCAATTAGTGTCCTCTTTCTCCTCTCAGCAACTCCATTTTGCTGAGGAGTCCTGGGAGCACTATATTGTCTTGTAATACCTTTTTCATCACAAAATGTATCAAGGATTTGGTTCTTGAATTCAGTTCCTTGATCACGTGTTATGGTTTTGACCTTGTGATCACTTGATTCTCAATTTTTAAGATGAAATTCTTCAGAATCTCAGTGGTTTCATCCTTAGTTCTAAGAAAGAAAACCCAAGTGAATCTTGTAAAATCATCTGTGATCACTAAACAATAAGAGGTCCTTCCTAGACTCATTACACTGGTGGGGCCAAAGAGATCCATATGTAATAAGTGTAGGGGAGTAGTGATGGAGTTCCTTTCCTTAGGCTTCTGAGATACCTTATGTTGCTTCCCTTTCAGGCATGCAACACAATGATCATCACTTGTAAACTCTTTCTTTGGCATTCCAGTTACCAAATCATGTTTAATTAGCTTATTCATGTTCTTAAAGTTTACATGGCACATTCTTTTATGCCATAGGAAAGACTCATCACTGTTTGCTTTAGATAGAAAGCATGAAACTTCTCCAGAGGGAGATGTTTCTTGCAAATCCATCTTGTACATGTTCCCTTTCCTGGGGGCTCTGAGCAGGATATGCTCATGAGGAATGACCACTCCAGGCTTGAGAACAATGCACTCATGCTCAGTAAATAGCATGTTATGACTCTGATCACAAAATTGGGATACACTCGGAAGGTTGTACCCAAGCTCCTTAACAAAGTTTACCTTTTCAATGCTGAGCTTACCATTTGTGACCATGCCCCTTCCTGAAATGTAACCACCTTCATCTCCTCCAAAAGCAACTAGTCCTCCATCAATTCTCTCAAAGTTATGGAGTAGAGACCTATTACCTGTCATGTGCCTGGAACAGCCACTATCAATTATCCAGACATTCCTGCTTGTGTTAAGCTGTTCCTGCACAAAGAAAATGATTAGTTACATTTGGAAACCCAAGCCTTACTTGTCTTGGGCTCACTAAGTATAATAGAAGGTAATGCAACAGTAATAGATCCTATGGTTGTACTAGGGGGATCTTCAGCTGTTGTTGATGGAGAAACTTCAGTCATTTGGTCTTTCTTAGACTTCCACACCACCTTTGGAGTCTTGGACTTGACCTTCAAAACCTTAGAAGCTTTTGGGACTTCACAAGTTTTGATGACTGAACCTTCGGAAGATTCTACAGTCACTGCAGCAGACTTCAGTGCTTAGGAAGAACTCCTTTCTTCCGAGACCAATTTTTCTTCCGAAGGTAATTTTCCATTTACCTTCTTCTTTGATTTGGAGCTTCCGAAGGAAACAGACTTTCCTTCCGAAGCTTGAATCTTCTTGAAACTCTTTGAAGTCTTTGTATTGGTCATATGGATAGTACTTTTAGGATTGTATGGGCAATCCTTAGCAATGTGAGAGGTACTTTCACACATGACACATAACATTTTCTTCTTCAAAAGAGTCTCCTTATGAAAGCAAGACTGGCTTTGGTCACATCCCTTCTCCACCTTCATCTTGGTAGATGCTGAGACAGTTCTTTTAGGCTGTGAACTGTTCTTGGAGTTTGATGGTGTTGGAGCTGTAAAAGATAGTCTCTATTATCAACACAGTGAAAGTCAACCAAAGTCAACGTCACAATCAAAGTCAACAAAAGTCAAACCCGACACGTTCGAGAAGAGGAACCGAGACGAGACGTTGAAGATTTAGATGACTAGGAGTTTTATTGTAATAAATATATTTTGTATGAACAAAATATATTTTACTTTCTTTGAGTCATGTTTTAGTCTAAATATATAGTCTAGGGGGTTATGTGTAAATATGGAAACTTAAACTAGACTATAAATAGCCTAATTGTAATTAGAATTAGGTTAATGGTTGCATGACCAATTGATTGAGGAATTTACTTGTAAACAATATTATTAGCAATCAATAGAGATCAAAGGGGTTTTATTGTGATTATCATTATTTTGATCTAATTCTTCTTGATTTGATTCAAGTTTGATTATCCTGGAGTTACAATTTGGTATCAGAGCCATTTTGGATCAAATTCACTGAAGATTTGAAGATTTTTAGAGAGAGAAGTTGAGGTTTTGGTTGTTTTTGTTCAATATCAAGTTTTCATCAATTTCGGATTAGATTTGAGTGTTATTGATATGGAAATTGATTGAAGTTTGCTTGTTATTGGTTGGGAAAGCTCTGTTAATCATCAGGTATCAAATCCATTGAGATTTGGGCGTGTTCAGATTGATTTCGTGTTGAAAAAGTTTTTCAGCTTCGTTCAGCGAAATTACCAGTTCATCCAGCGAAACTACGAGTTCTTCCAGCGAAACTACATCGGTTATCCTCATTAAAGTTGTTTTCTGCTGTCCTGCGAAACTAGTTTCATTGAAGGAAAGTTCAACAGTGCTTGTGGTTGATTTACAAGCGAAATTGCTGCCGAAAGTATCATTGAACGAAAGTTCAAGCTTGTTTGTGCGAAATTGTCGGCGAAACAAAGCAGTCTAAAGCATTTGGCTAGCGAAACTGCTGCCGGAATTTCCAGTTGCTAAGATTGTCTAGTGTGACATTTATAAAATAATATTATTCTCGGGGGAGAATTATTCTAAATTTTTTGGGAAAAATATTTTTGGGGCGTTTAATTGTTTAAACAAAATAAAAATAAAAATGGCTTTTGTAGAACTGATTAAATCCTTCGAATCTGATGATCTCACAATTGCACAATGTCGGTTTGATAATTTTGCAGCTTTAAAGAATGAAACGATGTCTGATTTTGTTGATCGTTTTCTGTTGGTGGCAAGTAATCTGAAGAAGTTTGATGCCCAACTGGGAAATCATGAACAAGTTCTAAGATTGATTGATTCCCTCCCATCAGAATGGAGCTCACACGGCAAGTCGATTAAACGAGATAGAGGCTTTCGGGAATACAAACAGATGGAGGTGATCAACAAACTGAAAGATATTGAGTTGGATATCAAACGTCATGAGTACTATGAATCGACATATCTAACTCAAAAGATCACTTCAAACTCCAAAGAGACACCAGAAGAGAGATCAGATTTTCGCACCAATTCCGATGGTTTACCGAAACCTGGAACTGAAGAGGTACAAGAGGAGCTTAAGCAGACATCAATGGGTAAAGGTGGAGCTGAGTTGAATGCTGAAGTTTGTGATGCTGAGAAGGAAGAGGAATGGAAGCGAAATACCAGAGTTTGCAACTGTGAGAAGGCTCTTACTGCTGAAAGAGTCATCCTGGATCTTCCATACGAAACAGTTCAGGATATGTGTTCTTCTGCTTGCAAAATTCGTTTATTTGGTGTGTATAAAGCTAATAGGTTACTTTTAGATAACCAAAAAGAGTTAACCACCATAAACGCAGAACTTAAAAAGAATGAAGCCAAGTATTTCATAAAATTAAATGAAGCTTTAAAAGAAAATGATCATTTAAAACAAACTCTTCTTGAAAGAAATGTTGAAATTAATCTTTTAAATGAAAGTGTCACTTTGGCTGAATTTGAAACAAGCAAGCTTAAAACAAAGCTTGATAGATGGACCATATCCGGAATGAAACAGGAAGAGCTACTGTGTAAACAAAGGGGAGCTAGGATTAAAACGGGAGTGGGTTGTGGTGAAAATCCATACGTCTATCCTCCTCCTAGCACCCATTGTTACTCTCCTATGCCTCAACCTCATCCGTCTAATGATTTGATTGAAGCTGCAGAAACTAATAGTTTAAATGCAGGTTTAAGCAACGTTAATCTTAAAGAGGTTAGAGATGTGCAGGATTCTCCTGTAGGTTTAGGATTCCTCATGCAAGGGTCTGATAAGAAGATTAATGCCGATTCCACTTCTGATGCTCCAACACCAATTTCAGTTGCTTCTCCAACTTTCTTCAACAAATTCAAATCAGGTAACATTCTTTCGTTTGTTCCCGTCAGGTTTGTCAAAGAAGGAACAATTGTTGAATCATCAGACAATCAGAATCCTATAAGCGAAGCCAACACAATAGGAGGTGTCAATCAAGATCCTTTGGAAGCATATCTGTGTATACGAGACTGGATAAGCTCAGATGATGAATCAATCATAGAGGAGCGTGTTGGTTCCTCTCATATCAAGATATCTCCTAACAGTGTCAAGTCTCAAAAGCTTCCTAAAATTGAATCAAGACCGATACAGATCTCTTCTCCAACTGCAAAACAATCCAATCAACCAGTGAAGATCTCATTCCCTGTTTTGCACATGAAACTTCAGAACAAGCAAGAATTTGCTACAAGCTCCAAGCAATCCTCATCACCACCTGCACAACACGAGACTACAAAGAATCAAAAGCCATTCAAGGCTTGTTTTGAGTGTGGAAAAGAAGGTCATGTGGTAAAGAAGTGCCCTCAAAGACTTGCTTCAAATGGTAAAGGCAAAACGAATTGCTTCTCCGAATGTAAGTCTACAAAGAATATTCCAGACGGTAAAGGCAACATACGTTGCTTCTCTGGATCAAGAGATAAAAAGTACACATCTTTGAATGGTTGGATGAAAAACCCTCCATCCAAACCTTTTCATGTGAAGCCGGTTTCACATGATACAAAGATGAAAATGACCAAAGGTTCAAAATTAAATTCTTTTCCTTCTGGTCTTAAAAAGAAAATGATTTCCAAATTTAATTCATTCAAATCCAAGTTAATTAAATCGAAACAAATTTGGCAAATTAAAAAGAAGGATACAGCAATCCCCGATTGTTTCAACGGTTGTGTGCAGAAGCTTGTTACTTATCTTGATGAAAAAGGAACTTCCAGGACTATGATGGCCTGGGTTCCCCTTTCAAACTAATCTGTTTATGAGTGCAGGAACAATTCAGGAGGACTGTTAGTAATCCGGTTTACTGACAGGGATTGTTCCTAATTCAAATTTGAGGCGGAACAAACAGGTTAAGGTCATGGTATTTTATCCACAATCTGGATTTTTATCTACACAATCACAGTTCTCACTTCACAATCACTGCATATTTCTTGAGCATTCATTTCTTATCATCATATCAGTGTAGTTTGGAAGACCTTCTTTGATAAATTTTATTTTTGTACAGTTTTTAAAAAAAATAAAAAAATAAAAAAATTTGCAAAAATAAAAAATTTAGGGTGAGAGTATAGTAAATAAAAAAAATGAAAAGAGAACTAGGAGAAAAATGAAAGAGAACTGGGAACTTGATTCGAGATGACTAAGAAATGATTGTATGTCATCTTGAAATGCTTGTTTCTGCATGACCTGCGTTTTTAAAATGAGAAATGATAGTAACTGATGCTTTTATCTGATTTACATCTTATTTTTAATTGCAAATAATAGAAAAACAAACAGATTCTTTAATGATATGCTTGGTAGACTCAGCCTGAAGAATAAAGTAGACAGCAGCATAATGATTTAAATTAAAACATCATGCTTAAGGATGTCTGGATTTACGCAATCATTTTGGCCTGCATAAAAACTGAGTCCCGACAAAAATTGGATTGAGAATTGATCTTTCACCCACCATGATACAAATCATATATGTCATATCTTTGAGCCATGTCTAGTGTATTTATGTGTCTTGTGTTTGTGCTAATCTCCTCTGCTGTACGGAAGTACTGACCTGGAGTGATGATCTCCTCTGCTGTACGATGGTACTGACCTGGAGCTCTCATCGGCGCATGATTAAATGGTCATCTCCTTTGTTATAGTGAGTATAGACCTGGAGCTCTCACCATTTTGGTCTAAGTTGTGTCAAATCATCTATATGATGAATTCATCACAAAATGCAATATTCTGTCGATAATCACTTGCACACTAATGCACAAGCCTTGCTCTGTAAAGATCGTTACAAAATTCAAGAAATCCTGAGGTTGGGTGAGGGTTTTTGCCAAATGATTGTGGGGTCCTAGCATTCTAAAGCATTTAATCGAACCTTAACAAATCATTTACTGCTTGTTGAAAAAGATAGGGCATGAGTTTAAGTGGACAAACATATCAGCAATCATTATTGATCTGTTTGAAAATTTCAAAATCATTTAAAGACTGTGATTAGATTCAATTATCAGTGTGATCTCATTGCTTGTCGATGATTAAATTCATCTTTGTGCTAAAGTATATCTTGAGGATATGATCTCATGATCGATTCAGTTCTCGGTTCAAAAAAAACAAGTAAAAAAAAACAACAAAAAAAAAACAAAAACAAAAACAAAAAAATATATATATATAGATAAAAAATGTTATAATATATGTATATAATAAAAAATTATAATAAATTTCATTTCAATATTCATTTAGGTCTTCCATATTATGCTGATTACATTTTATTATTTTTCATGCATTTCATAGAAATTGAGCACAAACGAACACGGGATCGCTTGTTTTCAAACACAGAAAAACACGGGTTTATTTTGTTAAAATGAAATGATCTAATTAGAAATGTCGAGATTGTGTTTCTGAATGTGTTTCAGGTTTTTGCTGTAAGTGATGGCCGATCATCAGTTGAGCAGTATACCTGATCAGAGAACCTGTTCCTCAAGTTTGCAGAAGATACCGAGCTAGGAATCCTCCTCCTACATCTTCTGAAGCACTCAAGATTAGAAAATTGGGAAACCTGTTCCAATATCCTTGTAAAGCTTGCACTCGAAAAGGGGGAGCATATAAATAGGGGGAGCTTATGAGATGAAAAATCTTTCTCATCAGATTCAGAAAGCTTCAATTTGAAGATCTTTCTAATGTTGACTTCTCGGTGCTGATTTCGTTTGAAGACGTTGATAATGATAGACTAAGGGGGAGTATTGTTGGAGCTGTAAAAGATAGTCTCTATTATCAACACAGTGAAAGTCAACCAAAGTCAACGTCACAATCAAAGTCAACAAAAGTCAAACCCGACACGTTCGAGACGAGGAACCGAGACGAGACGTTGAAGATTTAGATGACTAGGAGTTTTATTGTAATAAATATATTTTGTATGAACAAAATATATTTTACTTTCTTTGAGTCATGTTTTAGTCTAAATATATAGTCTAGGGGGTTATGTGTAAATATGGAAACTTAAACTAGACTATAAATAGCCTAATTGTAATTAGAATTAGGTTAATGGTTGCATGACCAATTGATTGAGGGATTTACTTGTAAACAATATTATTAGCAATCAATAGAGATCAAAGGGGTTTTATTGTGATTATCATTATTTTGATCTAATTCTTCTTGATTTGATTCAAGTTTGATTATCCTGGAGTTACAGATGGTCCAGGCTGTGCAGCAGTGGTACACAGCAGCTCAGTCTTCTTCTTTGTACTGAGATGATTTGAACAAGAACCAGAACTCTTAGCTGAGGAGTCTTGGTTGATGTCTTCAGTCCTTACTACTTTAAAACCTGCAGAGATAAAAACTTGTTTCTACTTAGAATCAAAAGTAGCCTTGATCCCTTGAGCCTTCTTTGCTTTTCTTTTGCTCTTCCTGATCAAGTTCTTTCTCTTGGACTTGGTCATCACAGTAGATTTCTTCTCCTCAGAAGGATAGTGGCCCTTGGTAGAATCCTCTTCTTCACTCTTCTCAGAGGAATTCTTCACTATCTCTTCTTCATCCTCTTCACTTATAGGATCTATGAGAGGAAGCTCATCTTCACAAGTTCCACACCTAGGAGATCTTACAGACAAGATTGTGTGTGGATGAGCTATCTCATTTGATCCCAGTCCCTGTCTATTTTGATAGCACACTTTGCTGTGCAGGGATGAGGATATCATGTTCTTGAAGGTCTCTTCTTCAAGAACACTCTTTTCTGCCTTGGCTTTACTGATCACAAGCTCAGCCTGGCACTCAGTCAACTTAGTTATGAGATCCTGGATTTGAGTCCTAAAATCTGTATGTTCATGTTTTAGTACTGAAATGGTTTTCTCCAAGTCCTCTATCTTTAACTTGTAATCATTTTCAGACTTTCTAAAATCAGATTTTAATATGTTTAATGACTCAAGATCAGATCTCATTTCTAAGTTGTAGGACCTGTATCTGTTTACTTTAGCAATGCATTCAGGAGTACAGAGATGTTCCAATACCTTGGCTTCATCATGGTCTGCCATTAGTGCTTGGTTTGGAGA
This sequence comes from Flaveria ramosissima, assembly GCA_025215565.1. Lineage (NCBI taxonomy): Eukaryota > Viridiplantae > Streptophyta > Magnoliopsida > Asterales > Asteraceae > Flaveria > Flaveria ramosissima. Next base: position 42,446,998 of record CM046034.1, read on the forward strand.
AGCATCTTCCACCTGAAAGCTCCAGTCAAAGCCTCCCTCTTCAACAACAACAGCAGCAAGTTGCTTTGGCTTCTCATTCTGAGGGGCTTTGTCAGTGTAGTTTGGTCTGGTTTGTGTTTGGCCACCATTTGTTTTAGGTGCCTTACACTTCCTAGCAAAGTGGCCCATCAAGTTACAGTTGTAACACTTGACTTTGCTTTTATCCAGCCCAAACTTTCCACTGGTTGCATTGCTTGGAAACCTCCTTCCTGTCCTCTTGTAGAACTTCTTGGCTCTGTGAGTGAGGAGAACCATCTGCTGAACTATTTCCATGTACTCCAGGTCATCTGGATGGATACAGTCCAGGTCTTCAAGAGTGAAGAGAGAGTTCCCACTGCTTTCATCAGAAGACACAAAGGCTTGAGAAGACCTTGTCTCTTGGAATGGGCTTCCTTGAGTGAAGTTCTCCCTTGGTGTCTCTGGGAAGGTGATGAAAGGACCCTTTGGTGAGTTGTCAGGGTAGCATATGAGATGATGTTGGGGTTCTATGCTATCTCTTTCAACCACACGAAGGGCTGAACCCATTTGATTGTTGGTGTTGCCAGATAAACCTTGCATGTTCATCTCCATCTGGTAGTCACTGAGAATCCCATATAACTCTGTCAGAGTAAGAGTTTTGAGGTTCTCAGTCCTCTTGATCACCACACAGTAGTGTGTCCATTGCCTAGGAAGTGAGGACATGAACTTCCTTACAATGTCCCTGTTCTCAAGAGGAACTCCTCCATCCACTAGGGTATCCACTATCTCAACATACCTGAAGTATTGTTGAGTCATGGTTTCACCTGTTTTGAAGGTGAAGTTTTCAAACTGCTGCTTCAGGAGATCCTTCTTATTCTCCTTGGCTTCAGAGGAGCCTTCTTACATCAGCTTCAGTGCATCCCACAGTTGTTTAGCTGTTTTGCACTTCTTAAAGCCTCTGTACCCAGAGTTTGGAAGAGCAGTCTAAAGAGCAGTCATGGCCTTCCTATCAATCTCTACTCTCTTCCTATCTTCATCAGAGTAGTTGGCCACATCTTTTGGAATCATACCAGCACCAGTAGCAGAAGGAGTGCTGGGTATGAAAGGTCTATTCTGAACAGATTCCCACATTCTTGAGTCTAAAGACCTGATGAAACCTTCCATTCTCATACACCAGGTGTCAAAGTCATCAAGAGTGATCAGTGGGGATTTGTTCATGGTTCCAGTCTCCATATCAGTCTTTGAGATGGATGCCATTTGGAGAGTATAGTTTTTGTGTGTGTGAGGGATCTTAAGAGGGTGAGATCTTATATCAAGAGCCTGAAATGCTCTGATACCAATTGCAGGACCGGTTAAGGGCTTGAACAAATTACAACACAACAACACAATGAGGAGAATAACTAAACTTGATCAAACAGTGAACTAGATTAACCAATATTGATACAAAGAACACAAGTAAAGTAAAGAGACAGAACAAGAGAGTTGGGTTTCAAGGAGGCAGTATATTGCTTTCTCAAGTTCTTTTACAAGTGTTACAAAGCAGAAAGAAAGATACAAGAACTTGGAATACTTATACTACAACCTACAGCCGGCTATACCTTGAAAGCCAGCTGGATACAATTGACTAGACACAAACAAAATCAATTGTAGGATCAAAAGGCATATCTGCCTTTTGACCTTGTGACTATGACATGCCATAGCTCACATCCTTATCTATTACAAAAAGGATGACGTACATAAAGTAGAAAGTTACAGACTCAAGACCTCAATGTACAGTTACCAAAAGCATGGACCTTTTCACCAACTCATGTAAGTTGGTGACTTTACAGAGATGCAGCGGAAAGGTGTCCAGCTTTATGGAACAGTACATCAGATAAAGCATGTTTACTAAAAGTCTTCGGAAGAAATCTGTCTTCATAGGTTGAAGCTTCGGAAGACTTTGTCTCTGAGGCATCGGAAGATATTGGTCTTGGCTTCGGAAGATTTTACACATAGAGTATTTTCTAGTGCATTGTGTAAAACTTCCGAAGCATTTCTTACTTCAGTACTTAGTGCATGTGTTGCAGTGAGACATTGGATGTTTTGGTTTGCATCAGACTTAAGGAATCCTTACACTAACTAAACTATTTTCCCCCTAAAATTCTAAAACCAAAAATATTTTTATGTTTTGGGATTTTTTAAAGACGTAAAAATAAAATAAAATAAAATAAAAAATAAGAAAAATATGACTGACTACGAACTCGACTCTTCTGGAATCACAGCACTTTTCTTTTTCACGCCATTTACATCTAATAGATATAAAAACCGAGGTTTGTCAAACGCTTTAGTGTAAAGGTCGGCGCGTTGAAAATCCGTATTAATTTTAACAACATCGATTAAATTTTTTCAAAACACTCACATATAAAGTGATATTTAATACCGATGTGTTTAGTTTTTGGGTGTTGGACCGGATTTTTAGTTATAGCAATTGCAGCAAAATTATCAACAAAGTTAGGGGTGTTAGAAAATTGCAAACCAGATCCATGTGTAGAAGCTCGAGAGGAATATCGATAGAATTAACTTTCTTTGCATTATGAGACTTCTTGGTTTGTTTCCCTTTCTTACATGCTACGCAAAAATCCGGAAGCTGGAAATTCTTGAAGTTACTCCATTCACTAAATCATTCTATACCAGATGATTCATCTTCCTAAGATTAATATGTCCCATTCTCCTATGCCAGAAGATTGAATCCCTCTATGTTGCTTTTGACAAGAAGCATTGCACAATGGTCTCAGTTGTGGAGGCTTTTGATAGATCCAAGACATACAGATCATTATATCTTGAAGCTGACATTAGAACTTTATCCTCCTGGATAACATAATCCTTTTTCAACATGTAGCACTTCTTGTTGTCAAACACAACTTTGAATCCTTTATCACAGATCTGGGAGACTGAAAGCAAGTTGTCCTGTAGTTATTGAACGTAGTTGACCTTGTCAAACTTCACTTTCTCATTACCCACTTCGCCTTGAGCTGTGATGTAACCTCCTTATTCCCAGCAAATGATACATGTCCCCCTTTAATTTGTTTGACGTTAAAAAGGAGAGACGAATTCGTGGTCATGTGCCTGGACGCCCCACTATTAATAATCCAGGCATTTGTGATAGCACTGTAGCGGACACTCTGCACATTCAAAGGAATTTATTAGTTTAGGTTTGGGACCCAAGCCTTAACTGGCTTGGGTGACCCAAAAGTATCATATATCATGAACTCAACCCACTGTCCTTCAGAGGATGAGGGCATATCTTTCTCCTTCTTATTCTCACTATCAGATACATTACTTGTTTTGATTTTCCATAAACCAGTTTTGTGTAAGGCCTGTTTGTGGTAAACAAACGACTGACTTATGGTTTGAATTTTAGGTTAACTAATAATCTTAGGTGTAACCTTAGGTGACACGTTAGATCTAGTTTTAGAAAATCTTGGTTTTTCATCAAAAAGTTCAATTTTCTTTTTAGGTGTCTGATAATAAGGACGATATGGAAAGATATATCCTCATCTTCCACAACTATAGCAGGATCTCCCTTCAAGAGATTGAGGAATGTCGTGAAGTGGGGTTGAGTTTGGTCGGGGTTTCGATGAAGACTCTTCTTTTTTAGATGTTTCAACTTCTTTAACAAACCTAATTGTTTTAACATTTTGAACATCTTTCATTTTCATTTTATTTGGATTTTGATGATGAACACGTTTAAGGTTCATTGGATTATTAATATTGGGTTCAGAAGTAGACGTATGTGAACTTGACCTTAAATTAACCTTTTCAATTTGATCATTTAAATTTTCAATGGGCATCTTCTCTTTTGATTTCTAAGTAGATTCCTTCTGTTTACTGATATTTTTCACAGACTTGCCCGTAGAATCGGGATCACTAACCAGAGGAGTGGACACCACATGATCCTTTACTGGGTTATTATTGATTGGTCTATATTTAGTATTCAAAAGGACTGCATGTGGTGGCGGAACTAATTTATAACCCAGACCCCATTATTTCGTTCTTTCACTAAGTTTTAAACTATGTGAGAAGAACTAGCCAAACTATGCAGTTTTTGTTTTAAAGATTCAACTTCGACTTCTAAAACTGTTTTTTTCTTTTTCATCTCTTCCAAAGAATGTAAATAAAACTTTATGTCATTTTCTTGATTTAATGCAACAACCTCGGTTTCCCTTAGTTGTTTTCCCAATAGTTTTATTTTTTCTTTGAAACTGCACTCATTTTGTTTTATAATATGATTAGCCTCAGTGCAGAGTTGTAAATCGTTTACTAAATTATCATTGTGTTCTAATAACCTTGCAAATTTTAGATCAATGCTTTCTCTAAATTTGTCACATTCAGTACAAGCATGTTTATCAAATAATTGGTCTTTAGAACTTACCTATGAGGAATCAGACGAATCAGCCATCAAAGCTATATCAGACTCTTCGTTGACTGGAGATTCTGAGTTTGTTGCTCTGAGCTCTTCCTCAACCAAGTGATTTACAACATTCACAGCTTCTTCGGTATCTGACATCGCTTGCTCAGCTATGATCTCACCTTCACTGGCAGACCCATCATCCAGTGCATCGACAAAAGCAATATTTGATTCACCCGGAGAGACAAAGCGGAAGGACCAGTCTTGCCCTTCATCACCTTGAGCAGTCAGAGCCTTTGTCTCTTTACTTGAAGAAGTAGTTCCAATCATGTCTTTGTCTTGACGGTTGAATGTAGGAAATGGGTTTCCATTTCCAGTTTTCTTGGGCTTTACCATTCACGTTTAAAATGCCCTTTTTCACCACAGTTGAAACATGTGACTTTGGTTTTGTCAAAACCAAAAGTCGTATCTTTAGTGGCAACTAGATTTTGCCCCGTCTTTTTGACAAACTTCTTTGCTCTTCTGACTGCACTAGCCAAGGCCCACATCATGTCCATTCTTTCTAGCTCATTTTCATCAACTTGCTTATAATCCTTATCTGCAAGATGACAGTTTCCAATCTTACCGGCAACTAAACCATCATAAGATTGTACAACAGCCGCCAGAAGCTGCCAGAAGCTTCATGTGCTCCTTAGCAACTTCCACTGTGACATTACCGAGATTCTCAGTCTTCAACTTTGTAGTATTTGCCACAAGAACTATGTATTAGGTTCCGGATGACCCTGACGTTTCGGTTCTTGAAGCACTATTTTGTGAAAGAGCAGAAGAACTAGACATGAATGTTGTTTGTAACGGTGCTCCTGAAACAACTGGAGTCGGAACTGAGTTTTAAAGTGAAGGATTCTGAACATAGGATCCTTTCTTTGACTTGTATTTCATTTGCAGTTCTTCCTCCCTTAATTTCAAGATGAAATCATTTATGTCTAGCATCGCAAGAATGTCGTTTTGTCTCAGATTAGACACAAATGAATCCTATTTATCGGGCAAACCATCAGCAAAGCTTGAAACTTTATCTTCCATAGATGTTGTCACACCATGAGTGTGCAACTCATTCATCAGATGATAGAATCTGTCAATAATATCATCCAAGCTCTCATTCCCTATCGAAGAGAAATTATCAAATTCCTTTTTGAGAGCTTTAGCCTTCAGTGCGTTGAGACTTGCGTTTCCATCATATCTCTTCTCCAATGCCTCCCATAACTTTTTAGACTGCTTGTTCTCAGAGAACTGATGAAAGATGTCCTTAGGTATCGACTGAGTCAACAAGGCATATCCTTTCTTTTCAGCATTGAACAGAATCTTCTGAGCTTCACTCGTTCCTCCCAAAGTCAACTTGACTCCATTAGCACTGACTGGTACCGTATAACCCGTCTTAATGGATGTCAAAAGATTTGGGTCAACTCCATGTAAATAAATTTCAAACCGATGTTTCCACTGTGAATATTCATCTAACGTTAACAGCTTTGGCGGTTTATTATGATTTCCAATCTCATTCTCCAGAAGTAGAAGGTTCTAGATGCGGGATTCCTTTCCGGCAGTAAATGCAACAAATTGGTCTTCCATTGCTTTAAACTTGGTTAAGTTAGAACAGGACAGTTTCACTTGTGTGAATGGGCTATGTGTATGGGTCACTCGTGTGAATGAAGGATGCGAATGAATTCAATCGTGCGATTGGATTCAGTCGTACGTATGAACAAGGTGATTGGAATTAACCGAGTGGAGTTGTTCAGTCGTGCGGATGGGAGATGCGACTAAGTTCAGTCGTGCGAATGAAATATACGAACGCGTTCAATCGTACGAATGGACCAATCGTGCGACTGAAGGCTGCTGAGTTTGTAAAATCGAATATTTTGACACTTTGACACAAAATATGAGTTTTCCAGAACCCTAATCGGCCGTATAATGAAAAACTGAGACTTTAATGCATGCAAACGTCGAAAACACCTTTTGAAGCAAAACGATGACTCTTTTGATTTAAAAACGTAGATTTAAACACCAAAACTAATCGAATCCAACGCAAAATCACGAGCCAAAGCTCTGATACCACTTGTTAGGACCGTGTACGTACGCAGTACTAACGGATTCTACGTGAACTAGATCAAATAATGCGGAATCCTATTTGATTGGTGATCCAATCAGTGAGATCGATAACCCGATCGATATAACAATGAACTAAATGTTAAGAACGAGTAGGAATCGATCAAGATCGAACTATGAAGTTGGATTGACTGTTTTGGACGCTCTGGACGGCTAGGGTTTATGAATATTCGAAGTCTCTCTCAAAGTGTTTTTTTTCACGAATTAAGTGGTATTTATAGGTTTGTATTTTTCATTCGTACGACTGAACCATTAGCATCGTTCAGTCGTGCGACTGTATCATGTGGTTGATTCATACGCACGACTGAAGGTTCAGTCGTGCGACTGAGTCAATCTTATGTCTCAAACATACGACTGAACCAGTCTCCTGCTTCAGTCGTGCGAATAGTCCATAAGCATGATATATTCATGCATATGGTCCATAAGTATGGTCCATTAGCATGATTAATCACCTGACTAGGTTGAACACACTACTTAATCATTGTTGACTAAGAACTATGTACAACAACCTCAAACCTATATATGATGTTTATATATATGACATTAATAATATGAAATATTCAAAGACAATTAAACATCAAGACATATAACATATTTCATTTCATCGTCATATTACACATATGTAAGACATGAAAGACTTTTACATTTAAGTACACAAACTAGGAACATCATGTATCTACACTTAGCAACTTCCTCAAGTTCACATTGATGTAGACTCTCTAGACTCTTTCATTTAGAGTCTCTTTAAGGAAGGCATTCCAAGGGTTATGTCATCCCCACCCCGAGGTACTTCAAACTACATAATTGGATGGAGGTATGATGCTGATAGAAGAGCCCTCATTCTTCAAATAGTTCAAGGGCAACATGAGGTATTCAACTTCCAGACCTTGAACTACTATGAAGGTCTTGACCTGATCAACATGCCACTTGTCAATCCAAGTCAATCTAGACAAGCTCGCAGGCTGGCACAAAGAATTCAAGACAGAATTACTGAAGAGTTCAACCTAAGAAGGAGACAAAGGCAATTAGGTAATGTCATTGGTCAACTGGATGTTGAGGTAGATCCTAAGATTAGCTTCAAAGGGAAAACCTTGACTGAAAGCCTAGTGATAGAGCCTGAGAGCCCTGGCACACCAACAACTACTTCGGCAATTCATTCCCTCAGTAAAACACCTGATGGTGAAGGTGTATCACAACCTCTCTCTGGCCAGAGCTTGGATGCTACACCAAGCAATGAAGGCCAAAGCTCTTTCCACCCTGTGTCAAAAAGGTCTGTGGGTGACAAAGGGAAAAGGATTTTAACTCCTGGGGAGATTGAGGAGGAGGAGAGAGAGGGGAATAGGAAGCTAAGGAGTTCCTCTAGGTCTTCAGGCTTCATGCAAGCTACAATCAGTGCTGCCCCCAGACCAAACACTTAAGATGATGAGTTGAGGGCAGTTAGGGTTACTTACCTGCAGACCAGGAACTATGACATTGATGAGAATATATCTCTCCCCTTAGAGGAACTCAATGAACTGGCTGACATGGAAGTGTCAAGAGAGATGAAGGAAGCAGAGGATGCAAGGCTGCTCCTCCAAATCAAAAAAGAGAAGAGATAGAAAAGATTGTACAAGCATGTTCCTACTCTCTCCCAAGTTCAAGAAATCCCTATGCAAGAGACTGTGGTAGCTACACAAGAACCTCAGGTAGATAAAGAAACATATAGGAAAAATATGATCAATTACCTGAGTGCCACAGGTCTCTACCAGACATCTACACTTCTTCCCTTGTCCTTTGAGTATATTGAGTTTGAGTATCTCAACAGCTTGAACTTCAAGTGCTCAAAGAACAAAAGGAAACAAAGAGAGAGATGAGGGAAGAGGCTGCAAAGTCAAGAGTCATCATCCAAAAGTGTATGAAGAAGTCTGCTGACAGACAAAGGATGATGAGCTTCTTGAAGCTGTATGGATTCTCGGGAAGGAGACTTGGCCCTATATCTCTATCTACAATGGATGAGCACATTAGGGTAATCAAGCAGAAAATAAAAAGTGGAGAGCTCATTGACTTACACTCCCCTCCAAGTCAAGCTCCTCCTGAAGTAGAGGTTAAGGTTGTACAACCTGAGACAACATAACCAGGACCTCTTGCTGAGACTCAGCAAGCTTTATCTTCTGATTCATATCAGGGTCAAACTCCCTCTCCTTCTGAACCTATGAGGGATGAACACCCAACTCAGCAAGACAAAGACTGATCAACAAGGTGCTGCAAGCCAGTCTTCTCAGTTAAAGTGTTCAAAGAGCAGGAAGAGGATGGCTTCTAAACCAAAGTCAAAGAAGAAGAAGAAGTCTGAATCATCCACCTCTATGCTTCAGGGTGAATCAGATCAACCTGAGTAAGTGCCTGAAGAGGCAGCCCCATCAACTCAAATTCAAGTGGCTTCTCTTGCATCTGAGAGACCCATCATATCCTGAACCTTCACATCTAAACAGAGAGATGGCATGTGATCAGAGATCAAGGTGGTGAAGATGTCTACACTTGGCAAGATTTATTTAACCTACCTCTTCATGATCTCTTTAAGATGAGAAGATACTATGAGAGTCTGAGTGATCCTGACCATCTAATGAAGAAGGGCATGGTCATTATCATAATGAGGATTGTCAACAGCTGAAGATCTTCAAATGTTTTGGTAGCATCAGCCTAGGGGGAGTTTGTAAGGATTCTTATAAGTCTGATGCAGCCAAAACATCCAAAGTCTCTCTGCATGCATGCACTGAAGTACATAAGTATAAATGCTTCTGAAGTTTTACACCATGCACTAGAAAATATTCTAAGTTAAAATCTTTCAAAGCCAAGACCAACATCTTCCGAAGCCAAAATTGAAGTCTTCCGAAGCTTCAAAGACAAAGTCTTCTGAAGCCAAAGAGTGAAGACAGATTTCTTCCGAAGACTTTTATGAATATGCTTTTATCTGATGTACTTTACCATAAAGCTGGACCACCTTTCGTAATATATTAGGATGTGAGCTATGGCATGTCATAGTCACTAGTCAAAAGGCAATCTGCCTTTTGACTCTACATTTGATTTTGTAGTTGTCTAATCCTATGTATCAGCTGGCTTTCAAAGTATGGCTGGCTGTAGGATGTAGTATAAAGTATCTCAAGTACTTGTAACTTTTTTTATATGCTTTGTAACATTTGTAAAAGAACTTGAGAAGCAATATACAACATTTTTGAAAACCATACACTTGTGTTGTTTGCTATCTTGTTCTGTCTCACATATTTACTTGTGTTCTTAGCATCTTTCATATATAATTTACCAGTTCCCTATTTGATCTGTTAAGTGTTATAAAGAACTTTCCTCGTTACGTTTTTGTGTTGTTAGTGCATACCCTTAAACGGTCCTGCAAAATCCTTCTGCTCGAAGAAGTACTTCAAACTTTTGTGGTCGGTGAAGATGGTGCACTTCGTCCCGTACAGGTAGTGCCTCCAAATCTTAAATGCAAAGACCACAGCTACTAACTCCAAGTCATGAGTAGGATAATAACCTCAAGAATCTTCAACTGTCGGGATGCATAGGCTATAACCTTTCCTCGTTGCATCAACACGCGACCCAACCTCAAGTAAGAAGCATCTGAATAGACCACCAAATCCTCGCTTCCTTCGGGTAATGACAAAACAAGAGCTTGAGTCAACCTCATCTTTAACTCTTCAAAAGCCTTCTTCTGCTCTTGACCCCATACAAACTTCACATCCTTACGGGTCAACTTAGTCAACGGGGAAGCTATCTTAGAGAAGTCTTGAATGAATCTCCTATAATACCCCGCCAATCCCAAGAAGCTACGAATCTCGGATGGCGTCTTTGGAATCTTCCATTGCATCAGCGCCTCCACTTTAGCCGGGTCCACCATGATCCCTTCGGGATTCACCACGTGACCCAAGAACTACACCTCGTGAAACCAGGACACGCACTTTGAGAACTTGGCATACAACTTCTCCCTTCTAAGCGTCTCCAACACTTCTCGAATGTGTCTGGCATGCTCCTCCTTGCTCTTCGAATAAATCAATATATCATCAATGAACACAATCTATGATGTATCCAACATCGGCTAACACACCCGATTCATCAAGTCCATAAAAGCAGCTGGTGCGTTAGTTAAACCAAAAGACATAACGAGGAACTTGTAGTGTCCATAACGCGTGCGAAAAGCTATTTTAGGAATATCTTGCTCCTTCACTTTAAACTGATGTTAGCCTGATCGAAGATCTATCCTCGAGAACCAACTGGCACCTTGGGGTTGATCAAACAAGTCATCAATCCTCGGCAATGGATACCAATTCTTCACCGTCCACTTGTTCAATTCGCGGTAGTAAATGCACATCCTCATACTACCATCCTTCTTCTTGCCAAATAAGACCAGAGCACCATAGGGAGAGATACTCAGTCTAATGAACCCCTTATCAAGCAGATCTTGCAGTTGCTCCATTAGTTCCTTCATCTCAGAGGGGGCTAACTGATACGACGCCTTGCAATAGGCTGGGCATCGGGTATCAAATCAATCTGCACCTCAATCTCGCGGTCCGCTGGCACACTTGTTAAATCTTCTAGGAACACGTCCGGGAACTCACACACAACCGGTACAATAGACAGTTGTGATGTTGGCGTATCTACATCCTTCACGTAGGCTAGGTAGGCACTACATCCACGCCTCATGCACTTTCTTGCCACCGCCATCAAAATCACCTTTGGGATAGTCGTAACTAGATCACCGTAGATCGTCACCAAACTCCCTTCAGGCGCTGTCAGTCGTATCATCTTCTTGCGACACATAATATTCGCCTCATAGGCTGCTAACCAGTTCATTCTTAGGACTACATCAAACCCGCCTAAGGTCATCACAAACGGTCTAACAGAAAACTTATGACCTTCTAACTCTATGTCACAACCTTCTATTAGATCAGAAGTCCTGGTAGACTTACCTATGGGAGTTTCTACATTAAAGGGCTCATCAATACTTTTACTACAAACAAGCAAATTGGCACAGAAAACAGTAGAAATAAAACTCCTACTAGCACCTGAATCAAACAACACAGAAGCAAGAGTTTGGTTTACTAGAAACGTACCTGACACAACATCAGGGTCCGTCCTAGCCTCCTCCCAGGTCATCGTGAATGCTTTGGCATTCGCCTTCTGTCCTTCACTCCCTGCCTTCTTCGTTTCCCCAGAGCTTTCATCCCTTGGCTTCTTGCATTCCCTACTCATATGACCTCTTTCACCACAGTTAAAACATTTTGTTGCCCCACAATCTCTTGCCATATGCCCCGTCTTCCAACACTTGAACCAGATGTTCGACCCCAATCTACATTCTCTGTCATGTTCCTTCCCGCACCTGCCACACCTCTTTGACCCCGCACCGGGTGTGACCACACGCCGGTTATCCACCCTCACAACCTTATTGTTTGGAGCGACTCCGCCACGTCCAAACTGCTTCCCGTTTCAGTTTCGGTCACAACCTCCTTTCTTGACCACCTCAACCACTGCCACCTCCTTCTCATCATATAATCTTCCAGCCAGATCAACCACCGACCTAAACGTACCAGGACGGGCAGCAATCATGGGCCTGCGAATATCCGCCGGTAAACCTTGAATATATCTCTTGATCTTTCGTGACACGGGAGTCACCTGATCTGGCACCAGTCGTGCCATCTCGTTGAATTTGATGGTGTACTGTTGGTGCGTCATGGTTCCCGTCTCCAACTTCAGGAATTCCCTCTCAATCTTGTCAAGCTCCCTGTGAGGACAAAACTCCTCGATCACCAACTTCTTCAACTCATTCCACCTCATCCTCCCAATCACCCTGCTACCCTCGGCCTGGACAATATTGTCCCACCAACACAAGGCCGAGTCCACAAAGGAGTGGGTAGCAAACTTCACCTTCTAATCTTCCTTGCACTCGCTAATATCAAGTACAACCTCTATCTCTCTCACCCACCGATGAGCAGCAACAGCAGTGCCATTGCCATCGAAGGTAAAGGGCTTGCATCTCTAGAACGCCCCATAGTTATAGCCTCGTGCAGTTTCTTGCACAGGCTCTTCTTCCTCCTTCTATTCACTAGAAACAACCGTCTCAGTCTCCGGTTGTTCCCTTTCCCCCGTGGGCCTCCTCCTTTCCTTCCTCGCTCATTCCCTCACATCCTTAATAACTTCAGTCACCACATACGGCAGGATCGTCTGCTTGACCTGGTGAACCTCATCCACTACGGCCTCCTTCAATGAGGCCCTCAGGTTGGTGCTCTCGTCACCACCCTCTGATGAGGGTTCTCGGGCTCCTCATGTGCCATCTCTTCAGCCCTAGCCCTTCCATTTATGCCCCATGGTCCAGCACCACGTCTACCACGACCTCCGCCTCGCGAAGCCTTTGACAATCAACCTCCATCCATCACTAAACATTCTATAAGATCCAAACACCATCACGGTCATTCAAGGTAATATCTCAGTTTATGTTAAGTATAGTAAGTCCCTAATTATAATGGTCCGTTGTGATTAGCCACTTACTTTACTCTTTATAGCCCAAGAATTTCCTATTCTGACTACATCAGTATCTAAATCCTACTAACAACACATAATCATATAACATGGGCACATAATACCGGTTAACATTAAAGAAAATACCTGATGGCATGTAGCTACTTGGTCTAGCATCCCTTCCCTTTGTCCCATTCTCTTTTTTTTGAAAATACTTACCTATTTCTTCTAAACTTTGGCTCTGATACCAACTTGTAAGGCCTCATTCCCTGGACACTCACGGTTGGCCAATCATCGCACATAAAATACAAACCTATATTTACTTTTACTAGAACATTGCAGCGGAATACTTAATAAACCATTTCATATATTAATAATTGCTTTTTGCAAAAACATACATCATTGTTAAGTTAAAAAATATCATTTGTTGCATTTACATCACAAAAACATTATCGTAATACAAAATGGATGCCATCCAAAACAAGCGAAGTAGCTGCCCCTATGCCAGCCTCAACAACTCTTTCATGCCAATTGGAAAATACATAAAAAGTTAGCATTGCTGAGTGAGTTCTAGCTTTATAATAAAAATACTTTGATTTAGGTTAAAACCATTCTTTACTTTCATTCGCAATCATGCATCATACGTACAAATAGATAATCTTATTATTATTTTCATCATAATTCATTGACATTCATTCATTCGTTATCATCCATTCATTCTAATTCTTATCATACATTTTTTACATTTCATACGTTCGTCATTATCTTTCGATACCATTTACTATACCCCAAACATCATGCACAAGTGTTGTTACTGGGCCAAAGTCTATAAATAGACTTCTTGTCATCATGCACAAATGCTGGCACCAGTACCGGGGAAAGTTCATTCACCATTTCTTTTTACTTCCGTTCCGGACCAATGCCATATGATATACCCCAAACATCATGCACAAGTGCTGGTATTGGGCCGAAGTCTATAAATAAACTTCTAACATCATGCACAAGTGCTGGCACCAGTACCGGGGCTAGCGACAACGGTCCCATACATCTGGTCAATCACAAGAATTAGACCCCTGTGTGCATCCTTTGGGGCAGCTAACCCGCACACAGTTGAGCTAATTACATCATAATGAGTTATGCACCTCCTTTCATTTTTCTTGCAAGACTTTTCATTCATTCATTCTATCATTAATGCATGCATTCATTCATTCTTTACGTTCCTCTTTTCATTATCATTAACTTCCGCTTTACGTTACATAATACTTTACATTCATTACCATAATCATACCACGTAAAGCCACAGAAATATACTTAATAGGAACATAAAGACAACACTTCATAGTTATATATAACATCATCATAAATATCACATACAGCATCGTACATCATCATATAATCTTCATACATCGTCCATGGGAACATCCTTAGTCATAACCTAAAACTTCCCTTTTTCCCCAAATTTCAGAAATAATTCTAAGTCCTTAGGCGCATGGGCACTATGCAGGCGCATGGCCTTTCAGGCGCATGGGAAATACTTAGGCGCATGAGGAACTATTGAGCGCATGAGCACTATATGGGTGCATGACCAACACTTAGTCATTCTTGGCAACTTTCTAAGCGCATGGACACTATGCAGGCGCAGGAGCCTAACTTAGGCGCATGTGCACTTGGGCGCATGGGGACACTTAGTCGTCTGGGCATAAATCTAGGCGCATGGGTACTATTTTGGTACATGGGCAGGTTGGGCGCATAGGTTTCAGGCGCATGGGACTTAGGCGCATGACAACTAACTTTAACTACCAACATAATTTCAGTCCCAATTCACATCCGAATGTGTTCTAGCTTAGTCCTAACATGCTAAGCAACACAAACACATACATATCATAATCATAACATCATTTACACCCAAAACATACCCGACCCACATACACATACACATAAACATATGGGTATCATACCCATTTCTATAAAAACATTCATACATGTATTTCCAGTCCCAAAGAAGTTTAAAACATGTAACATAGGGGATCTAGAACTCACCTTTGACAACTTTCAGGTAGAACTCCTTCAAACCCGAATGCAACTGAGTTAAAGCACCTAAAACCCACCAAAAACACACAACCGAACACATGAAACGCATATAAGCACATACCCGAGGCTGGAACCAACCAAAAACACTTCAAAACATCGAAAACTTACCTTGAATTCGATCTTCTTCCTTATCTTCTCTCTAAAACCCGAAACTCTCTAATCTTTGTCTTTCTAAAAATGTCGATTGAAAGTTGGTGATGCAATGTGGGTGGCCTTGCCACCTTTTTGAACAACATAATATAAATATTTGGCCCTTGTACAACATTAACCCCTCAACTTGGGTTCTATTGCATTTTCTCCTTTTGTGCACCTTTATTCTTTCTTTTCCTTTTAAAAATCTGGTTATTACGGATGACAACTTGAACCTTAGACAAGATTTGCAGCAAACTGTTGAGAGGATTGTAGCATGTGAAGCAAGAGAAAAAGAATCAGCCAAGAGTCACAACACCTTGGCTAATGGAGTTGTGGAGTTGGCGGAGCATGTGGATGGGCATGACATAACCGTAATGACTACCAACTTGAGAGTGAGGAAGTTGAAGGGCAAGTGAACATGATAAATGTCGTGGAGCTAGAACGAAAGAAGGAAGACCGAATAGAAGAACTAGAAGAGGAGCATGAAGACAACAGATGATTTATTATATGCCATTAAGTCTATTTTGTCCTTTTCATACATCTACCTTAATCTTTTCATATTTTTCATCTAGATGGAAAGCGTTGTTCCAATCCCACTAAGACATTTGGATTTTGACGTTTGTTTTAATTTTTTATAGACGGATTGTCAATTTATTTTATCAGATATTATTATTTGAATTTTGAGTTGTGGTTTTGCTAAATTCTTTTATTTACTTATACTTGAATGAAATTGATATGCAAGATATTTACATATTTCTGTATGTTGTGATTGTTAAGAATGTCTAGACACTAACGCGATCGTGGAGGTGGTAACATCAATATAACACTGGCGGAACTCGCTGCTTTCATTAACCAACACGTGACTGCTACCCTAGACAACCAAAATCTACAACCAAATCTGATTGGCAAGTGATACAAGTCAAAGTTCTAAAGTGAAGAATCTTTGCTAATCCTGTTAATTATAGAATTTCTTGAAATTTCAAAAATTCTGATCCGACCCTAATGCAAGTCAAGGGGTTTGGACCTATATGTCATTCATGGACTGTATTCAAATCCATTTACTAGGTCTGATGGAGTGATAGGACTCCTTCGATGGTTTGAGAAGTTGGAGTTAGTTGTTGAGAAGTGTAACTGCCCGGTGGCTAATCCGGTAATATACGCAACGGGTACCCTGGATGGTCCAGGTCTGAGTTGGTGGAACATACAACTACAAATGCTGAGTGTGGAAATAGCCAACGCAACAACTTGGAAAATTTTCAAGAATTTGATGAAGGAAGAGTATTGTTCAAGGGATGAGCTTCAGAAACTAGAGATCGAATTCAAGAATCTAAAGATGGTTAATTCTGAAATCGAAGCGTTCACTACTCGTTCTCACAAGCTTGCTACCCTCTGTCCAAATATCACACCTCGCCAAGGCGGAAACGCAAGTTGTGATGTTCATGGTTCTCAGTCATTGTTTACATTGAACGACATCTAAATGAGTTATACTAAAAGGTTTCCAAGGTTTACATATTAAAAGATCCAAGACGTTTTCCTAATGACAAATTAATTTTGTTTCATGAAATATGAGTTATACGGCTATCGGCTATCGCCTACAACGTAGACGATAAAAGGAAAACTCTAAAACCCTTATAGTATGCATATGACTCCATGCAAATGCTTCACAAAAATGATTAACTTGATGTGCTTCAATTTACTAAGAATAACATGCTTTAAAAGTCAATAAAATATTGGTGAGTTCACGGGTTTAATGAAAAAAAAATTAGTTTCCATTAGTACCACAAGATTTTAGCGTGTCTATTGTTAATGAAAACAATGTCTCAAGTCAAAGTTACCACGAGGTCCCATAACCGATGCTAGATAAGTCTATAATTACGCCCCAACCTAATGTTCTATCGTAAAACATTGTAATGAAATTAAAAATTATGCACCCGGTTAGTACATGGTTGGAGCTACCAACCACATGCGGGGGTGTCAACCTAAATAGATCTATCCATAACTATCACGCTTACCCAAAATTAATAGTTACAGAATACCGGGGACTTAATGCGATAGTATGTCTACTCATGTAACTAGCAAAGTCTTGTCGTGTCCCGTACTACGTGTGTCCTAAAATATTAAAGGCGGCTTACGGTCTAAGTAATGTTTCTATGAGTAAGTTGATCATGTAACTGTTTCAAGCATATATGACGTGTTACGGATTCTCGATTCATTCCAAACTTTTGACTTGGCGACCCGTTGGTGATGTGTGTTCATTTTCTAAAAATATATATTTATATATATAATTACGAGTTATGTTTTCATTCAAGTGTTTCCATGAATATTTGTATCCTAGTACCCATTTGAGTTAGGTTTATAAAATAATATTATGACTCGACCTGATTTGTAACTCGTCATGAACAATAAATAAATAATATAATATGTAATTATCCAAAATAATACGTTTCGGAATGCAACTAGAATTTTAGTACAAATAATACTTATATTATTTCTACAACATACAACCTTATGGAATACTACATTTAAAATGGTGTCAGTTGTTGTTATAAGGTCCAACATATATTCATATGTTTGTTCATAAATATATAAACAATATAAGGTTTTTCTGTAGGTTAAAGTACATAACTTTTGAGAAGAAACCATAAAGTACAAGAAATTTACATGATTCATTACTTGTTAAAAAACATTTTCCATCAAATTAAAGTCCACGGTTTTTTTTAACATATCAGTTTGTACCAAAGTGCAACCTGGTATACATACATACAGATTAGTAAATATAGTACTCATGAATTTTCGTATATATATTACATGTGTTCAAAAACTATTTTTTTGCTACTTACATACACTAAATCTGGTTTTAACCAAAATCCTTGCATTTGGTACCAAAATGACTCATCCTGAACCCAAAATCACCAACACATATACTTATTTAGAGTCTTGAAACAATCATTGTGTTTTACCAAGTATTGTTTAACAACAAAAACAATATAGAATCATGTTTATTAAGTTGCTATTTGTTATTATTATCATTATTATTAACTATTGAAATTTCCATCTTTTACGTAAAATTGTTTTTATGAGTGAAGGTGTTGACAAGTAGTAGGTTGAAAAGAATCATATAATGAGATCAAAGTTAGAAGCTCACTATGAACAAGAAAGGAAGATGGTGGGGAGTGTAAGAAGCTTGAATACTTAAAACCCACTTGAAATAATCTTGAAAAATATACTTGGACACTTGATCTCTTCAACTAGTTTTTCAGATTTCAATTGAAGTGTGTGTGATGTTGGTGTCGTGAGGTAAGGAGAAGCAAGGAGTGTGTTTTGTAGTGATGAATTTAAAGAAGAAGTTACTTAATTTAAAGGCAAATTTAAATTGTACCAACAAATAAGGTATGGCTAAAATATTTAATAATTAAAATAAGTAATGAAGTAATGGTCATGAGAGATGATAGTTCACGTAAAAGAAGGGGCCCATTTTCTTTTGTTGTAAGGTGCTGATAAGTTTATTTAATTTATTTGTATGATTTTCTTTTTTTTTGGTTATAAAACTCCATTGTTTGCATATCTTTTAAATATATTTTTTAACACTTTCATTTAGTGCACACTAGTTACTTTGGTAATAAAAATATGCTACATAAATTTACGGACATGCGTTAGAAATTTCGAGTAGTTTCAAATGCACACTATATTGTACAAACATATACATATACATATACATATACATATACATATACATATACATATACATATACATATACATATACATATACATATACATATACATATACATATACATATACATATACATATACATATACATATACATATACATATACATATACATATACATATACATATACATATACATATACATATACATATACATATACATATACATATACATATACATATACATATACATATACATATACATATACATATACATATACATATACATATACATATACATATACATATACATATACATATACATATATGTAAGGCTTAATGAAAGGCTCATGCACTCAAAATTGTAAGATTTCATGTAAGGCTTATGCACCTAAAACAATCTAAGTCTTTCCTGCATGCATGCATTTAAGTGCAGAGTAGAAATGTTTCAAAAGTTTTACACCCTGCATCATAATTATTCTAAGTGTAAAATCTTCCGAAGCCAAGACCAACATCTTCCGAAGCCAAAAGTGAAATCTTCCGAGGCTTCAAAGACAAAGTCTTCCGAAACCAAGAAGTGAAGACTGATTTCTTCCGAAGAACTTTGATACATTATTTATCTGATGTACTTTTACATAAAGCTGGACCAATTTCTGTTGCAACTCTGATGACTCACCAACTTTCACAGGTTGGTGAAAAGGTCCATGCTTTTGGTAACTGTACATTGAGGTCTAGAGTCTGTTGCTTTCTAGTTTATGTACTTTTATCCTTATTGTAATATATTAGGATGTGAGATATGGCATGTCATAGTCACTGGTCAAAAGGGCAATCTGCCTTTGACTCTACATTTGATTTTGTTGTTGTCTAGATCAAATGTTTCCAGCTGGCTTCCTAAGCATGACCGGCTGTAGGATGTAGTATAAAGTATATCAGGTCCTTGTATCTTTTCTTTATGCTTTAACACTTGTAAAAGAGGTTGAGAGCAATATACAGCATTCTTGAAACCAATATCCTTGTATTTGTTCATGTTCCGTCTCATATTTACTTGTGTTCTAAGTATCATATCATATTGATTCCAGTTCCCAATTTGATCTGTTAAGTGTTCTATTACACTCTCCTCATTGTGTGTTGTGTTATAAGTGACCATCCCTTAAACGGTCGTGCAATTGGTATCAGAGCATCCAGGCTCTTGATTGTAAGATCTCACCATCTTAAGATCCCTCACACACACACAAAATACTTAACATCTCAAATAGCAGCTCTCACTAAAGCTGATATGGAAACTGGAACCATAACAAAGTCCCCACTGATCACTCCTGAAGACTTTGACACTTGGTGCCAACGAATGGAAGGGTTCATCAAGTCACAAGACTCTAGGATGTAGGAATCTGTTGTCTCAAGGCCTCACATACCAAGCACCTCTTCAGCTGCTGTTGGGGGGTGGTATGATTCCAAAAGATGTTGCTGACTATTCTGAAGAAGACAGGAAAAGAATAGAAATTGATCAGAAAGCCATGACATCCCTTCAAACTGCTCTTCCCAACTCCATATACAAAGGCTTTAAGAAGCGCAAGACAGCTAAACAACTATGGTATGCACTGAAGCTGATGTATGAGGGGTCAACTAAAGCCAAGGAGAACAAGAAGGACCTCCTAAAGCAGCAGTTTGTAAACTTCACTCTCAAAAAAGGTGAAACCATGACTTAACAATACCTTAGATATGTTGAGATTGTAGACACTCTAATGGATGTTAGAGTGACTCTTGAGAACAAAGATATTGTAAGGAAGTTCATGTCCTCTCTTCCTAGACAACGGACACATTATTATGTTGTTATCAAGAGAACTGAGAACCTTAAGACTCTAACTTTGATAGAGTTGTATGGTATTCTCAGTGGATACCAGATGGAGATGAACATGCAAAATTCATCTAGTAACTCCTGCAATCAACTGAGTTCAGCCCTCCATATGGTTAAAAGGGATAGTAGAGAACCATAGAATCATCTCATCTATTGTCCTGACAACTCACAAAAGGGTCCTTTCATCACCTTCCCGGAGACACCAAGAGAAATCTACACTCAAGGAAGCCTATTCCAAGAGACACGCTCTTCACAAGCCTTTGTGTCTTCTGATGAAAGCACATGCAACTTTCTCTTCACCCTTGAAGATCTGGATTGTATCCATCCAGATGACCTGGAATACATGGAGAAAGTTCAACAAATGGCTCTACTCACTCATAGAGCCAAGAAGTTCTACAAGAGGATATGGAGGAAGTTTTCAAGCAATGTAGCCAGTGGAAAGTTTGGGCTAGACAAAAGCAAAGTAGAGTGTTACAACTATAACCAAATAGGTCACTTTGCAAGGGAGTGTAAGGCACCAAGGACAAATGGTATCCAAACACAAACCAGGCCAAACTACATTGAGAGAGCCACCCAGAATGAAAAGCCAAAGCAGCAAGCTGCACTTGTTGTTGAAGAAGGAGGCTTTGACTGTAGCTTTTAGGTTAAAGATGCATCTCCAAACCAAGCACTTATGGCAGATCATGATGAAGCAAAGGTATTGGAACATCTCTGTACAACTGATTGTATTGCTAAAAATAATAGATACAGGACCTATAACTTAGAGATGAGATCTGATCTTGAGTCTTTAAATATCCTAAAATCTGATTTCAAAAGAGCTGAAAATAAATATAAATTAAAGATAGAGGACTTAGAGAAAACCATTTCAACTCTTAAAGATGAACACACCAACTACAAGACTCAGATCAAAGATCTCATAACTAAGTTGACTGAATGCCAGGCTGAGCTTCTAATCAGCAAAGCCAGGACAGAAAAATGTGTTCTTGAAGAATAGACCATCAAGAACATTATATCCTCATCCTTGCATGCAAAAGTTTGTTATCAGAATAAGCAGGGACTGGGATATACTGAGATAGCTCCTCCACACATAATCTTGTCTGTAAGATCTCCTAGGTGTGGAACTTGTGAAGATGAGCTTCCTTTGATAGATCCCATGAGTGAAGAGGATGAAGAGGAAATAGTGAAGGATGCCTCTGAGAAGAGTGAAAAAGAGCATTCTAAGAAGGGTCACTATTTCTTTTAGGAGAATAAAAGAGTTGGGATGACCAAGTCAAGAAGGAAGAACTTGATCAAGAAGGCCAAGAGGAAGTACAAGAAGGCTCAAGAGATCAAGGCCACTTTTAACTCTATGCAGGAACAAGTCTTTATCTCTGCAGCGTTTAAGGTGGTTAAGGTTGAAGACACAAACTTGAACTCTAGTACCAGGAGTTCTAGTTCATGTTCAAATCATAACAACATCAAGATGAAGGCTGATCAGTTGTGTACCACTGCTACAACTTGAACCATCCAGCTCCAAAGGTAGTTCTTTCTCTAAAAGAATTGCCATAACATCTGTAAAGATGCAGATGAAGAAGGAAAGTGATCAAGTTCAGCCTTGCTCACAATAGAAGACTCTTAGGAAGAAGAAAATAGACTATGTTATGTGTGGAAGTACTTCTTATATTGCTAAGGATTGCCTTTATAATCCAAAGAGTACTGTCCACATGACCAAGAAAGAAACTTCTAAGAGTGTGAAGAAGAAGCAAGCTTCGGAAGGAAAATCTTTTCCTTTCGAAAGCTCCAAAATGAAGAAAAAGACAAGTGAAAAATTGCCCTCGGAAGAAAATTTGGTCTAGGAAGAAAGGAATACTTCCGAAGTACTGAAGCCTGCTGTAGTGTTAGCAAGATCTTCTGAAGGTGCAGTCATCAAAACTTCTGAAGTCATTAAAACTTCCGAAGTGTTAAAGGTCACCTCAAAACTTCCAAAGATGGTATTGAAGACAAAGAAAAACCAAGTGACTGAAAATTCTTCATCATCAGCAAATGATTCTCAAAACATGACAATAGAATCAATTACTGTTGCATTGTCTTCAACTTCTTCTAATGAGCCCAAGACCAATAAGGCTTGGGTTTTCACATGTAACTAACCATCTCTTTTATGCAGGAATAACTCAAGACAAACAAAAATGTATGGATCATTGATAGTGGATGTTCCATGCACATAAAGGCAATGGGTCACTACTCCAAAATTTTGAAAAGATTGATGGAGGACCAGTTGCTTTTTGGAGGAGATGTTGAAGATTACATAACTGAAAGGGGCAGGGTCACAAATGGTAAGCTCAGCATTGAAAAGGTAAACTTTGTTAAGAAGCTTGGATACAAACTTTTAAGTGTATCTCAATTTTGTGATCAGAGTCATAACATGCTCTTTACTGAGCATGAGTGTATTGTTCTCAGGCCCGGGGTGTTCATTCCACATGAGCATATCCCGCTTAGAGCCCCCAGGAAAGGGAACATGTACAACATAGATTTGCAAGAAAAATCTCCCTCAGGAGAAGTTTCATGCTTTCTATCTAAAGCCAATAGTGATGAGTCTTTTCTCTGGTATAAAAGAATATGCCATGTAAACTTTAAAACATGAATAAATATTAAGAATGACATGGTAACTGGAATGCCAAAGAAAGAGTTACAAGTGATGACCACTGTGTTGCATGCCTCAAAGGGAATCTACACAAGGTATCTTACAAGCCAAAGGAAAGAAACTCCATCACTACTCCCCTACACTTGTTACATATGGGTCTCTTTGGCCCCACCAGTGTAATGAGTCTAGGAAGGACCTCTTACTGTTTAGTGATCACAGATGATTTTACAAGATTCACTTGGGTCTTCTTTCTTAGAACTTAGGATGAGACCCCCCGAGATTCTGAAGAATTTCATCTTAAAAATTAAGAATCAATGTGATCACAAAGTCAAGACCATAAGATGTGATCAGGGAACTGAATTACAAGACAATATAGTGCTCCCAGAACTCCTTAGCAAAATGGTGTTGCTGAGAGGAGAAACAAGACACTAACTGAGGCTGCAAGAACTATGTTGTTTGATTCTATTCTGCCCATCACCTTCTGGGCAAAAGCAATAAACATTGCTTGCTATGTGCATAACAGAGTTTTAGTAGTCAAGACACATAGTAAGACTCCTTATGAACTTTGGCAGAACAGAAAACCTTTCACTAGTTTTCTCAGGTCATTTGGATGTCCTAGCACCATCTTGAATACCAAAGACCAAATAGCCAAGTTTGATGAGAAATCAGATGACGGACACTTTATTGGATACTCTTCTCAAGCTAAGGCTTATAGAGTATACAATCTCAGAACTAAAGTAGTTAAGGAGTCAGCCAATGTGACTTTCAATAAGCACACTCCTAGTATGAAAGGTTCTGGTCTCGATTGGCTATTTGATCTTGATTTAGTTATCAACTCTTTTAAAAATTCTTGTGAGAATGTTTCGAGGGCCACAAATATCTTATCAGCAGGTGATCCTGATCCAACATTTGAGCTGAGAAGACCATCAAGTCATATTACTTCAGCTCCAAGGGTAACTAACCCTGCAGATGGAGTTCCTATCAGCATAACCATGTCAAATTCAGCTGATACATCTGAGGTGCCACCAAATTCAGCTCAGAGGCACAACACTCAGATGAAGGAGCTTCAAATGTGGAAGGAAATGGTGGTGATGATAGTGATAAAGAGTTTCTTGATGCTGACAACCACTCCTTTGAAGACAACATAAATGATGTCACATAGTAATTGGATCAAGTCTCTCTTGATAAGTGTGCTGATGTGGTGGGAGATACTTCAATGCCTGATCTAAATTTCTCTAATTTAGATCTCTCCAAGCAACTTGCTATGATCCCTCATCTCAGGATCCACAAGTCTCACCCCACCACAAACATCATTGGAAATGTTGACACAAGGGTAAGAACAAGAGGAAAAACCCATGATGAAAATGCTTGTCTTCACTCTTGTTTCTTGTCCTAGATAGAGCCAAAGAAAGTTGATGAGGCTTTAAAGGATGGAAGTTGGGTTGATGCTATACAATAGGAGTTGCTTTAATTCAAAAGGCAAAAGGTTTGGAACCTATGTCCTCTCCCTCAAGGGAAGACTACCATAGGAACCAAATGGGTATTTAGGAACAAGAAAGATGATAGAGGACTTGTCATCAAAAACAAGGCAAGACTACTTGTCCAAGAGTACACACAAGAAGAAGGAATTCACTATACAGATGTCTTTGATCCTGTAGCAAAACTTGAAGCTGTCAGAATATTCCTAGCTTTTGCTACATCCAAGGATTTCAAGGTCTACCAGCTTGAGTGTGCCTTTTTATATGGGGTGATTGATAAAGAGGTGTATGTCAAACAACCACCTGGTTTTGCAGATCCTGATCATCCTGAGTATGTCTACAAGCTTGATAAAGCTCTTTATGGGCTGAATCAAGCTCCAAGGAAGCAGTATGAGACTCTACCTTAGTATCTCTGTCAGCACGGCTACAAAAGGGGTACTATAGATGAAACTCTCTTCATCAAAGGAACGATGAATGACTTTATGCTAGTTCAAGTATATGTAGATGACATTATCTTTGGGTCAACCAATCCAAAGCTTTGTAAAGACTTTGAGAAGTTGATGAAGAATAGATTTGAAATGAGTGCCATAGGAGAACTCAATTTCTTTCTAGGAATTCAAGTGAAGCAAGTTGACAGTGGCATCTTCATAAGTTTGTCAAAGTATGTACAAGACATACTTACAAGATTCAACATGGCTGACTGTAAGATTGCAAAGACACCCATAGCCAGAAACCATTCTCTTAGAATAAAAATCTCCAAGTCTAAATATCTTTAAAAGCAAAATTCTCTATAATCTTTGAAGTTTCTTTCGGAGCCATTTTATGGAAAAGCCACAAGATCGTATCCTTGTCATGAGGACTCAGTTCCTCTTGAGAATAGCATCTTAAGCACAAGAAGGTTATCCTCTCAATCCTCAGTTGTTGCTCAGCCTCTTCCTTCTTCCTCCTTCTTTCTTTCTCCTCGGCCAACCTAGCTTCTTCTTCTTTCTCTATTTGTAGCAAGGTTTCCTTTTCTAACTGCACCAGCTCATCCAGTGGGAGTAGTAGCATTTCTTCATTTGTTACTCCCATATTGACAAGTCTATCCATAATTTCATCTCTTCTCTTGTTGTTGATTGCCTCTTGGGCTGCTGCTGCTGCTGCTTTGCTGCTTGCAATCAGCAACTTCCCAGTTCTGAGTCTGTCTTTCTTTTTTAATTTCTCCAACCTTTCTTCGTCAAGAAGTTATTTTGCAGTCATCTTCCTCTTTCCTTTGAGATCTTTGGAAGATTCAGCTTTAGGAGACTCTGGCTTAAAGGATTCATGTTGGTGAAAAGGAGGTTGATCTTATGGTGCTGATGGAGAGTGAAAGAGAGGGGTTTTGAGAAAGTCCTCACTTCTTTATCTCAGAGGCTAAGTCAAGTATAGCCTCTGTGATAATCAGATCATTGGATAAGGATGATAATCCAATAACCCATTCCGCTTCTTGGATTTCTGCTTCGGAACACTACATGTCCCTACTAAGTCAGTTGCTGGGCCATCAATCCTCATTTCCCCTTCTAAGTCAATCTCAGGTTCAACAAGGGCATTAGGTTGAGCAACTTCCTCCTCAGCGGTAGGTGGTGCATTCAACCTTTAAAGCTCCTCAGCTCTAAAGTAGGCTTCTGCAACATCCGGTGAGGGTTGTTCAAGTGAAGAGCTTATTAGGAACTTAGTTAAAAACCTATTGAGATCAATAAGCATCCTTGGGTCCACTTGTATATGATAGGAGGTGGTTGAGGGAAGATGGTTAAAGATTGTTGTTGTGTAGGGTAAAATAAAGATAGGGTAGAGATGGCCAAAATTGGTTCTTCGTGAGATTGACTCTGTACATTCTCCCCTTTTTTCGTAGTATTATCTTGAAAAGTAGATGAGCAAGAGGAAGAACTTAAAGAGACTTGAACAGGTACGTGCATGACAGACTTCTAAATCTATGTCTCAGCTAGTTTGGCCTTGAGATTTTCAATCTCAAGTTGCTAAGTGGAAGACCTATCCTCTAAAGCCTTAACCTTGGATTCAAGGTCCTTAGAAAGTGGGTATCAAATTGTGAGTTGCAAACTTCCCTCATCTTTTTTTGAAGAATCACGGGGATATGAGATAACATACATTGTATGTTCATCCTTATCACTAGATATGGTTCCTTGGCACCCTGGTTTCCCTTGCAAAGTAATGTCTCTTTTAGAGGCATCAATAGCCAAGGTTGTTGTAGACTCGGTCTTAGATATGTTACCATTGTCCTGAGATCCTGATGAGACACTCTCAGTAGTGGCAGCTGAGTCTACATGTGTCCCCTCCACATCTGGGGGACTCACCTCAGTTTGGCTTTGCTGATGGGGGCTAGAAATTAGAGGTTCCCGGGGGCTCTGCTGATCTAAAGATTGGAGTGGTAGATCAACATCATGGCCCTGATAGAACATGAGATCTTCATCAGATTGGGTTAATAGGTCAGTGAAGGATATAGAGGTTATTCCTAATGACCCAGGACCTTGATCAATATCTAATGGCATAGAGCCAATGATTTGTGTTGGATCAAGTAAGGCTGGTGTATCCAAATCAAACACTTAGACAAATTTGGTGCAACTGATGAAGAGTTTCCTAAGGCAAAAACTGAACTTCCGAAGGTCAAAGCTGAAAGATCTTCCAAAGAGGAACTCTAACTTCCGAAGACAAAGTCTTCCTCCTTTCGAAGATCAACACTTATAAGAATTCAAGACAATGACTTCCGAAGCATGAAGTCCAGAAGATCAAGTCAAGCCTCGGAAGAAGTAGCTTCCTCCAAAGTATAAGTGGCTTCGGAAGAACTTGTTCTTTCGAGACCAGTTAACCTTCGAAAGAGCGTACTATGAACTAGTGGACATAAGTATGGTCCCTCTAACACACCGCTGCAACCTCTGAGATACTGCATGGCATTTTCCGACGCTCATGTAGTTGACCATACTTTATTCCATTGTTCATCCCTTATCAGTTAGTACAGTTACCAACTTCGGTTGGTGACAAAAGGTAAGTCATGGACATGTCATGACTACCGAATCTTAGATAGTATTTTATCTTAGATTCCTTAATTCTAGCAATGTAGTATTTGTCTAGTAGTAATTTCCCAGCTGGTATCAAAGTATAACCGGCTGTAGATAGTAGTATATATAGTTTCTTATTGTAACTCATTTGTTATGCTTGTAAGAGTCTTGTAATGTTTTGAGTTGAGAAGTAATATATACAAGTATCTTGAAAACCTTTCTCTTGTGTTTATTTACTTATTATATTACTATCAACTCTTAAAAGGTTCTGCATCATCAATCCGAGTGTGACTTAGTGAGTTTGAGAGATAATATTGTGTTGAGTGACCAAACTCGATCGTGCAATTGATATCTGAGCTTTTTAGGCTCTTGATTAAGGCAGCTCATGGGAATTTCTTTAAGTAAGAACGATCCCCAGTGTCATCCTCTTCGTCTTCTCTTTAGGAAAGCAAGCCCCAGCGAGTTAGCTCTTGGAGTCAAGGCATGCCTTAAGGTAGCGACTGACAATCCAAATCAACTTTTTCATTTCATACACTCACCTCACTCAAAATGGCTCTCAACCAAAAATATGAATGTGAAATGGGGACAGTCACCAAAGCACCTATCATCACCTCTGATAACTTCAGATCATGGAGCAGACGCATTGAAGGCTTCGTCGGATACCAAGACAGAAAGATGTGGAAGTCTATCACCAATGGCCCTTACAAGCCAAAGGTTGCAGCACCTGCTGGAAATGGTGCTATGATAGAAAAGGCAGTTGAAGACTATTCTGATGAAGACTATAAATGGCTGCACATTGATAGCAAAGCTATGACTGTTCTGATGACTGCCATACCCAACTCCATCATGGTGGGTTTTGAGAATTGCCAGTCAACCAAATAACTCTTTGATGCTTTGACTCAGATGTACTCCAGCTCTAATGACTCCAAGAAAGATTCACTGAAGCAACAATTTGAAAATTTCACTTATATTGCTGGATAGACCCTTAGCCAGCAATACTTCAGGGACATGGATCTTATTTCTTCACTTCAGTCTATGGGATTGACTCTTGAGATAAGAGATCTCTCAAGAAATCTCATGAGTCCACTTCTAAATGAGTGGACTTTCTACTGTGTCTCTATCAAGAGGACAGAAAACTTGAACTCTCTCACTATGACTAAACTATATGGCATCCTTGATAGATACCGTGTAGAAATGGAGAACAAGAGAGGCCACCAGGTGAGTAGACCCTCAAGCCTTCCTGCTAGCAACGCCTTAATGGTTGTTGAAGGCTCAAGAACCCCCCAACCTCAGTAGTACCTGACTTACTCCCAACAGGCATCCTATTCTTCAGGGCCATACATTACCTTTCCCGAGACTCCAAGGTCTTAGCAGGCTCAGTGAAGTCCCTTCCAGGACAGTTGTGCCTTTGTCTCAGGGAATGGCCATTTTAGTGACTTTTAGCTTTGCTTTGATGATCTAAAATAATTTAGCTCGTATGATGTTGAGTACATGTACATTGTCCAACAGATGGCTTTGTTAACTTACCGAGCAAAGAAGTTCTTCAAGAGAATTGGAAGGCAATTTCCCCAAAACTCACCTAACAGCTAATTCGGGTTTGACAAAACCAAAGCCAAGTGTCATCATCATTGAAAGAGCCCAAGACCAACAAGGGATAGAATGGACAATCAGATTAGATGTTGCAGCCTAACCTTCTTTTCACAGACATCCATTGAATCCTCATGCATACATTTTGGTTCAATTATGTCATCATCATTGAAAGAGCCCAAGACCAACAAGGCTTGGGTTTCCAATAAAAACTAACTTTTCACCTTGTGTGAAGGAACATCCACATGACAAGAATGACAATGTATGGATTGTAGATAGCGGATGCTCCAGGCACATGACTGGGAACAGAGCTCTTCTTCAATAATTTCAACATTTTGATGGAGGTCCTGTTCAATTTGGAGGTGAGGCCGGAGGATATATTTCTGGTGGAGGAAGTATATCCAATGGCAAGTTAAAAGCCGACAAAGTAAACTTTGTCAAACAGCTTGAACACAATCTTATAAGTGTTTCTCAATTCTGTGATCAAAAGCACCAAATGCTTTTCACAGAACATGAGTGCATTATCCTCAAACCCGGGATGACAATTCCTCATGAATTAGTGCTTCTTAGATCTCCTAGGAAAGGGGATATGTATAAGCTGGATATGAACAATGCTTCCCCATTGGGTGAAGTATCATGCTTTCTTTCCAAAGCTGATGGTGATGAGTTAACTCTATGGCATAAACAAATGTGTCATGTTAATTTCAAAACCATTAACAAATTGGTTAAAAATAACTTGGTACATGGTGTGCCTAAAAAGGAATTTTTCTACAAAGATAATTGTGTTGCATGTCTAAAAGGAAAGCAACATAGAGCATCTCATAAATCCAAAGAAGTTAACTCTATCACCACTCTATTACACTTATTGCACAAGGATCTATTTCGTCCCCAAGTATAACGAGCATTGGAAAGAAATCATACTTGTAAGGATTCCTATAAGTCTGATGCAGCCAAAACATCCAAAGTCTCTCTGCATGCATGCGCTGAAGAGCATAAGTAGAAATGCTTCGGAAGTTTTACATCATACACTAGAAATACTCTAAGTGTAAAATCTTCCTAAGCCAAGACCAACATCTTCTGAAGCCAAAAGTGAAGTCTTCTGAAGCTTTAAGGACAAAGTCTTCTGAAGCCAAAGAGTGAAGACATATTTCTTCTGAAGACTTTTAGAGACATGCCTTTATCTGATGTACTTTACCAAAAAGCTGGACCACCTTTCCGCTGCAACTCTGAAAGTAACCAACTTACATGAGTTGGTGAAAGGTCCATGCTTTTGGTAATTGTACATTGAGGTCTTGAGTCTGTGCTTTCTACTTTATGTATTTTTATCCTTTTTGTAATATATTAGGATGTGAGCTATGGCATGTCATAGTCACTAGTCAAAAGGCAAATCTGCCTTTTGACTCTACATTTGATTTTGTAGTTGTCTAGTCAGTTGTATCCAGCTGGCTTTCAAAGTATGGCCGGCTGTAGGATGTAGTATATGTATCTTAAGTACTTGTAACTTTCCTTTATGCTTTATAACATTTGTAATAGAAATTGAGAAGAAATATACAACATTCTTGAAAACCAATTACTTGTGTTATTTGCAATCTTGTTCTATCTCATTCTTACTTGTGTTCTTAACATCTTTCTCTAAAGTTAACCAGTTCCCTATCTGATTTGTTAAGTTTTCTAAGCAACTCTCCTCATTGTGTTGTAGTGTTGTAAGTGCATACCCTTCAACGGTCCTGCATTTGGTATTAGAGCTTTTTAGGCTCTTGATATAAGATCTCACCATCTTAAGAACCCTCACACATACAAAATACTTAACAACTCAAATGGCAGCTATTACCAAAGCTGATATGGAAACTGGAACTATGAAAAAGTCTCCACTGATCACTCCTGAAGACTTTGAACATGTAAAACTCATTTGGTAACTCCAGCAATCAACTGAGCTCAGCCCTCCATGTGGTTGAAAGGGAAAGCATTGAGCCACAACATCATCTTATATGCTACCCTGGCAATTCACAAAAGAGCCCTTTCATCACCTTCCCAGAGACTCCAAGGAAAAGCTACACTCAAGGAAGTCCCTTCCAAGAGACGAGTTCTTCTCATGCTTTTGTCTCTGATGATGAAACCACAGGCAACTTTCGATTCACCCTTTAAGGTTTGGATTGTATCCATTCAGATGATCTGGAGTACTTGGAGATAGTCCAGCAGATGGCTCTTCTCACTCACAAAGCCAAGAAGCTCTATAAGAGGACAGGGAGAAAGTTTCCAAGCAATGCAGCCAGTGGAAAGTTTGGGTTGGATAAAAGCAAAGTAAAGTGTTACAACTGTAACCAAATGGGACACTTTGCAAGGGAGTGTAAGGCACCAAGGACAAATGGTGGCCAAGCACAAACCAGACCAAACTACACTGAGAAAGCCCCCCAGAATGAGAAGCCAAAGCAGCAAGCTGCAGTTGCTGTTGAAGAAGGAGGTTTTGACTGGAGCTTTCAGGTAGAAGATGCATCTACAAACCAAGCACTCATGGCAGACCATGATGAAGCCAAGGTATTGGTACATCTTTGTACTCCTGAATGCATTGCTAAAGTCAATAGATACAGGTCCTATAACTTGGAAATGAGATCTGATCTTGAGTCCTTAAATATCTTATAAAAGCTGATTTTAAAAGAGCTGAAAATGATTATAAACTAAAAATAGAGGACTTAGAGAAAACCATTTCAACTCTTAAACATGAGCATACAAACTATAGGACTCAGATCAAAGGCCTCATTACTAAGCTAACTGCATGCCAGGCTGAGCTTACGATCAGCAAAGCCAAGGCAGAAAAATGTGTTCTTGGAGAAGAGACCTTCAAGAACATAATATCCTCATCCTTGCATGCAAAAGTTTGTTATCAAAATAAGCAGGGACTGGGATCTTATAAGATAGCTCCTCCACACACAATCTTGTCTGTAAGATCTCCTAGGTGTGAAACCTGTGAAGATGAGCTTCCCCTCATAGATCCTGTGGCTGAAGAGGATGAAGAGGAGATGGTGGAGAATGGATCTGAGAAGAGTGAAGAGGAGCATTCTAAGAAGGGTCACCATCCCTCTGAGAAGAGCAAAGCTGTTGGGATGACCAAGTCAAGGAGAAAGAACTTGATCAGGAAGGCCAAAAGAAAGTCCAAAAAAGCTCAAGAGATCAAGGCCACCTTAAATTCTTCACAGAAAACAAGAAAGAAACTTCTAAGAGTTTGGAAAAGATTAAGCAAGCTTCGGAAGGAAAATTTGTTTCCTTCGGAAGCTCCAAAATGAAGAAGAAGACAAGTGTAAACTTGCCTTCGGAAGAAAATTTGAACTAGGAAGAAAGGAATACTTTCGAAGCACTGAAGCCTGCTGCATTGAAAGCAAGATCTTCCGAAGGTCCAGTCATCAAAACTTCCAAAGTCATCAAAACTTCCGAAGTATTGAACGTCAAGTCTAAGTGGCTGAAAGTTCTTCATCAACATCAGCAAATGATCCTTCTAGCATGACTATAGGATCAATTACTGTTGCATTGTCTTCAACTTCTTTTGATGAGCCCAAGACCAATGAGGCTTGGGTTTCCAAATGTAACTAACCATCTCTTTTATGCAGGAACAGCTCAAGACAAACAGAAATATATGGATCATTGACAGTGGTCGTTCCAAGCACATGACATGTAATAGCTCACTACTCCAAAAGTTTGAAAGAATTGATAGAGGACTAGTTGCTTATGGAGGAGATGCAGGAGGTTACATTATAAGAAGGGGCAAGGTCACAAATGGTAAGCTCAACATTGAGAAGGTAAACTTTGTCAATGAGCTTGGGTATAATCTTCTGAGTGTATTCTAATTTTGTGATCAGAGTCATAACATGCTCTTCACTGAGCATGAGCGTATTGTTCTTAGACCCAGGTTGGTCATTCCTCATGAGCACATCCTGCTCAGAGCCCCCAGGAAAGGGAACATGTACAAGATGGATTTGCAAGAAACATATCCCTCAGGAGAAGTTTCATGCTTTCTGTCTAAAGCAAATAATGATGAATCTTTCCTTAGGCATAAAAGAATGTGCCATGTAAACTTTAAAAACATGAATAAACTAATTAAGAATGATTTGGTAACTAGAATAGCAAAGAAAGAGTTTACAAGTGATGACCACTGTGTTGCATGCCTGAAAGGAAGCAACACAAGGTATCTCACAACCCAAAGGAAAGAAATTCCATCATTAATCCCCTACACTTATTACATATGGATCTCTTTGGCCCCACCAGTGTAATGAGTCAAGGAAGGACCTATTACTGTTTGGTGATCACAGATGACTTTACAAGATTCACTTCGGTCTTCTTTCTTAGAACTAAGGATGAGACCCTTGAGATTCTGAAGAATTTCATCTTAAAGATTGAGAATCAATGTGATCACAAGGTCAAAACCATAAGATGTGATCAATGGACTAAATTCAAGAATCAAACCCTTGATACATTTTGTGATGAAAAAGGTATTACAAGACAATATAGTGCTCCCAGGACTTCTCAGCAAAATGATATTGCTGAGAGGAGAAACATGACACTAATTGAAGCTGCAAGAACTATGTTGTCTGACTCTAAACTACCCATCACCTTTTGGGCAGAGGCAGTGAATACTGCTTGCTTGTGCAAAACACAGTTTTAGTGGTTAAGACACATGGTAAGACTCCTTATGCACTCTGGCACAAGAGAAAACCTTTCATTGGTTTTCTTAGGTTATTTGGATGTCCTTGCACCATCTTGAATACCAAATATCAAATTGCCAAGTTTGCTGAGAAATCAGATGATGGACACTTCATTGGATACTCTTCTCAAGCTAAAGCTTATAGAGTATACAATTTTAGAACTAGAGTAGTTGAGGAGTCAGCCAATGTGACTTTCAATGAGCACACTCCCAGTGTGAAAGGTTCTGGTCCTGATTGGCTATTTGATCTTGATTTAGTTACCTACTGTTTTAACAAATCTTGTGAGAATGTTTCAGGATCCACAGATATACTACCTACAGGTGATCCTGACCCAAGATTTGAGCTAAGAAGACCTTCAAGCTACACATCTTCAGCTCCAGTGGTAACCAATCCTACAAATGAAGCTTCTACTAGCACATCAATGACAAATCCTGCTGATACTTCTGGGGTGCCTTCAAATTCCAGCTTAGGGGCACAAAACTCAGAGGAAGGAGCTTCAAATGTTGAAGAAAATGGTGGTGGTGAAAGTGATCGGGAATTTCTTGATGCTGATAACAACTCCATTGAAGACAACATCAATGATGTCACACACTCATTGGATCAAGTCAATCTTGATAAGTGTGCTAATGTGGAGGATGAATCTTCTTTGCCAGATCAAAATTTCTCAAATTTAGATCTGTCTAAGCAACTTGCTGTGATCCCTCAGCTAAGGATCCACAAGTCTCATCCTACCACAAACATCATTGGAGATGTTGATTCAGGGGTGAGAACAAGAGGACAAACCCATGAAGTAAATGTTTGTCTACACTCTTGTTTCTTGTCCCAGATAGAGCCAAAGAAAATTGATGAGGCTCTAAAGGATGAAAGTTGGGTTGAAGCTATGCAAGAGGAGTTGCTTAAATTCAAAAGGCAAAGGGTGTGGAACCTATGTCCTCTTCCTTAAGGGAAGACTACCATAGGAACCAAATGGGTTTTCAGGAATAAGAAAGATGATAGAGGACTTATCATCAAGAACAAGGCCAGACTAGTTGTTCAAGGGTATACTCAAGAAGAAGGAATTGATTACACAGATGTTTTTGCTCCTGTACCAAGACTTGAAGCTATTAGAATATTCCTAGCTTTTGCTGCATCCAAGAACTTCAAGGTCTACCAACTTGATGTCAAGTGTGTTTTTCTTTATGGGGTAATTGATGAAGAGGTGTATGTCAGACAACCACCAGATCCTTATCGTCCTGATTATGTCTGCAGGCTTGATAAAGCTCTTTATGGGCTACACCATGCACCAAGGAAGTGGTATGAGACTCTAGCTCAATATCTCTGTCAGCATGGCTACAAAAAGGGTACTATATATGGAACTCTCTTCATCAAAGAAACAGGAAATGACATAATGCTAGTTCAAGTATATGTAGATGACATTATCTTTGGGTCAACTAATCCAAAGCTCTGCAAAGACTTTGAGAAGCTGATGAAGGACATGTTGAAATGAGTGCCATGGGGGAACTTAATTTCTTTCTAGGAATTTAAGTGAAGCAAGTTGATAATGGCATCTTCATAAGTCAGTCAAAGTATGTACAAGACATACATAAAAGGTTCAACATGACTAATTGTAAGGTTGCTAAGACACCCATAGCCAGAAATCACTCCCTTGGACCTGATCTTGAGGGGGAGTGTATTGATGAGCATCTCTACAGGGCAATGATTGGGTCTCTTATGTACCTCACAGCTAGCAGGCCAGATATCATGTTTGCTACATGCTTTTGTGCAAGATATCAAGCCAACCCCAAGATGTCACACCTGGTCAGTGTCAAAAGAATTTTAAAATATCTTGAAGGTGCTCCATCAGTTGGCCTTGGGTATCCAAAGAATTTTGACTTTAATCTGTATGCTTATACAGATAGTGACTATGGTGGTTACAATATAACTGCAAAGTCTACATCAGGGGATGTAAATTTCTTGGTGGAATAGTAGTCTCTTGGCAATGTAAGAAAGAATCCTGTGTGTCTGCAACAACTGCTGAGGCTGAATACATTGCTGCTGCAATCTGTTGTGCTCAAGTGCTTTGGATTCAAAATCAGATGCTAGCCTATGGATTCAACTTCAAGGAGACTCCCATCCACATAGACAACAACAGTGCTATTTCAATCACAGAAAATCCTGTGCAGCACTCAAGGACAAAGCATATCAATATTAGATATCATTTGATTAGAGATAACTTTGAAAAAGGATTAATCAAACTAGTCAAAGTTAACACAAATGAACAATATACTGATCTATTCACCAAAGCTTTTGATGAGCAGAGATTTAAATATCTTGTATCAGATATTGGGATGATTAACTTTGAATAGCTTTTCTTAAAACTTAATTATATTATTTCTAAAACCTGTATGTCCTAAGTTGTCTATTTTATCACCTTCATAAGCCCTTGTTTTCTTTGGAAGAAAAATCTTTTCAAAAGACATTTCTATGATTTTTAAAAATTTTGATCTCTTTTTTTTGGAAGATTTAAAATTACCTTCGGAAGAAATTTATGTCTTAGTAAACAAATAACTACTTCAGTAATTTTACCTTCGGAAGAAATCTCTAAAATATCTTCTGAAGCTTAAAATAAACTTAAGTACTCGTATGTTTTCAAAGAACAAGTTTCTTCCGAAAGCAATTTACCTTCGGATATTCTCCTTAGAATAAAAATCTCTGAGTGTTAATTCTCTTCCGAAGCAAAATTCTCAAAAACCTTTAAAATTTCTTCCGAAGCTAATTTGCCTTCGAAAGCTTTTTCCTTCAGAACTTCCGAAGCAAATAACCTTCGGAAGATTTCTAGACTTCCAAGAAAACTACTTTTTGGGCAAAAGTAAAATACTTTTCAGAGGTGGGACCGACATCCGGATTTCAAAGTTTATCCTATTTCATTAACTTTGTCTCAAATCCTTTTCACATAAACACCCAACGATTCCCCCCTCTTTCACTATCTTCTTCAATTACACTATTCCTTAAACCTAAATTCTCTCAAACCGCCTTTGTTCTTCATCTTCCTTCACCCTTAAGCTTCTCAAATGGCCAACCTAAACCGCAAAATCAACCCGGATTTCTCCATGCAACTTCACAGGCAACACAACCAGGTTGCTCTGTTAAGCTCTGAGAAAGATGAAAGTTTCTCAGAGATTTGCCGTTTCTTAGCTCTATCCAACTACTTCACCTCCATAACCATTGATCCTACTCTCTATGAGGATCATCTGCTTGAATTCTAGAAGACCTGCCAAGAGGTCATCATGGATGGGGAGAAGGAATTGTCTGCCATAGTGCAGGGGAGGACAATCTTCATCAGTCCGGCCATCATTAACACTCACTTGCAGCTGGATGATGAAGAAGGTGAGCTGTCCTTCCTAAAGGAAGCTGTAAATCATTTCTTTGAGCAGATAGGCTATGAGGGAGATTTCTCTGTAAAGACCTTCAGAAAAGGGAAGGTCTCATCCCAGTGGAAATACGTGCTTCATGTGGTTATCCACAGCTTGTCAAACAAGCATGGAGGGTTGACCAGATTCCTGAGGATCTCTCCTTCATAGTGCATGGAATGGTTCAAGGGGTCAAGTTCAGGTACTCTCAATTTGTTTATACAAATTTGCTTGCTAACTTGGACTCCTTAGAGTATTATATGTTTCCTAGATATGTTCAACATATTCTCAACTGTGAACCGGGCTCACAGTTGAGGGAAACAGATAATATTCTTAATTTGGGACAGATGAAGCCCAGCATCTATAAAATTATGAAGAAGCCAACTGTAGGATTCTCAAGGGTAGAAACAGCCCTTGTCCCAAAAATGTTAGAGCTCATTGCTCAAGGAGACAACCTAGCAACACAAGCTAGTGTTGAACCCACACCTTCTACCTCCCAACCACCAAAAAGACCTCAAATCACCCTTACCTACCAAAGAAAATCCAAACGAACCCTTGCTCAAGCTATTGAGTTTGTGCAGGCCCCCATACATTTACCCATACAGGAGGAAGTGGAAACTAGAGCTCCCACTTCCCTTGAGGAGCAAACCACTCCCATCTCTTCAAGAATCAATTGTGAGGTTCCTCATGCTCACCCTGATGAGCTCACAAGCCCAACTGCCTTAAGCCTTCACTCTGAGTCTCAACACTCAAGTGAACAACCTTCAAGGGACAGTTACCACTCCCAGCCTTTAGACTTAAATCAACCCATTCCCAAGCTCTCATTCTATACTAATGAAGACGAAGGTTTCAGTGAGTACCATGAGTCTCTCTACTCTTACCCTACTCAAAGAGAGATGAGTACTCCTGAGTCTCCTTTGTCTAGCCCACATCAGTAACCTATCACTGAGGTGGATCTCCCTGACCCTGTTCAGGAGCTCCATATGGAAGAGGCTCTCACTTTCGTAAGTGATTACATCATTAAGACCTCAACCATGGCAACTCAACCCACTGACCCTTCAACTAAGGCTGTCAGTGTGCAGAGAAAATCCAGCAGCCAAGAGCCTGAAGATGGTGGTGAGAGAGAGGACTTTGGTCCAATCATCTCATCCCCAATGATTCTTCTGATGAAGATGAGGGGAATTTAGGACTAAAGGTGCAAATACTGTCAAAACCATGCTCCTATTTTGTCTCTAAGGTTAGTCACCTTGAATCTTAGGTGACTACCCTGCATAATAGGGTCAATGATCAGCAACTTGAGATATCTTATCTCAGGGAAAAACTAGCTGGGATTCCTTTAAGGAGAGCTCAACCAGGAACACAAGAACCTGTGAATGTGATTGACCTAACTCCTAGCTCACCTATGCAAGAGGGTGATGCTACCAAAAAGGGGGAGAAAGTCATTACAGTCACAGAACCTGGGAGTTCTTCAGGGTGTATGGACATTGAGGACTCACCATCCTCACTTGTAGTTGTGCATACTCAGCAACTTCATCAATTTCACATTGATGTGGACATTATAGACTCTGTCATTAGGAGTCTCTTTGAGGAAGGCATTCCAAGGGCTATATCATCCCCACCTCAAGGAACTTCAAACTACATTATTGGGTGGAGGTATAATGCTAATAGAAGAGCCCTCATTCTTCAAAAAATTCAAGGGCAACAAGAGGTGTTCAATTTTCAGACCTTGAACTACTATAAAGGTCTTGACCTGATCAACATGCCACTTGTCAACCCAAGTCAATCTAGACAAGCTGACAGGTTAGCACTCAGGATTCAAGATAGAATTACTGAAGAGTTCAGTCTTAGAAGGAGACAAAGGCAATCAGGTAATGTCATTGGTCAATTGGATGTTGAGGCAGACCCTGAGATTAGCTTCAAAGGGAAAACCTTGGCCGAAGGCCTAGTGATAGAGCCTGAGAGCCCTGTCACACCACAAACTACTTCAGAAACAATGAAACACCTGCTGGTGAAGGTGTCTCACAACCTCTCTCTGGCCAGAGCTTGGATGCTACACCAAGCAATGAAGGCCAAAGCTCTGTCCACCCTATGTCACAAAGGTCTGTGGGTGAGAAAGGGAAAATGATTCTAACTCCTGAGGAGATTGAGGAGGAGGAGAGATAGAGGAAGAAGAAGCTAAGGGGGGAAAGTTCCTCTAGGTCTTCAGGTTTTATGCAAGCTGCAATCAGGGCTGCCCCCAGACCAAACACTCAAAATGATGAGTTGAGGACAGTCAGGATTACTTATCTGCAGACCAGGAACTATGACATAGATGAGATTATATCTCTCCCCTTAGAGGAATTAAATGAGCTGGTTGACATGAAAGTGTCAAGAGAGATGAAGGAAGCATAGGATGCAAGGCTACTTCTCTAATTCAAAGAAAAGAAGAGACCGAAAAGGTTATACAAGCATGTTCCTACTCTCTCCCCAGTTCAAGAAAGCCATGTGCAAGAGGCTGTGGCAGCTACACAAGAACCTCAAGTAGACAAGGAAATAGATAGGCAAAACATGATCAACTACCTGAGTGCCACATGTCTCTACCAGGCATCTGCACTTCTTCCCTTGTCCTTTGAGTACATTGAGTTTGAGTATCTCAAACAGCTTGAACTTCAAGTGCTCAAAGAACAAAACAAAACAAAGAGAAAGATGAGGGAAGAGGCTGCAAAGTCAAGAGCCATCATCCGAAAGAGTATGAAGAAGTCTGCTGACAGACAAAGGATCATGAGCTTCTTGAAGCTGTATGGATTCTCCAGAAAGAGACTTGGCCCTATGTCTCTATCCACAATAGATGAGCATACCAGGGTAATTAAGTAGAAGATCAAGAGTGGAGAGCTAATGGACTTACAATCCCCTCCAAGTCAAGCTCCACCTGAAGTCGAGGTTAAGGTTGAACAACCTGAGACAACACAACCTGAATCTCCTGCTGAGCCTCAACAAGCTTCATCTTCTGATTCACAGCAGAGTCAAACTCCCTCTCCTTCTGAACCTATCCGGAAGGAACACCCAACTGAGCAAGACAAGACTGATCAACAAGGTGCTGCAAAACAGTCTTCTTAGTTAAAGTCTTCTAAGAGGAAGAAGAGGATGG
This sequence comes from Flaveria ramosissima, assembly GCA_025215565.1. Lineage (NCBI taxonomy): Eukaryota > Viridiplantae > Streptophyta > Magnoliopsida > Asterales > Asteraceae > Flaveria > Flaveria ramosissima. The sequence continues at coordinate 42,487,714 of CM046034.1, forward strand.
CTTCCAAACCAAATTCAAAGAAGAAGAAGAAGCATGAATCATCCACATCTACACCTCAGGTTGAGTCAGATCAACCTGAGTAAGTGCATGAAGAGGCAGCCCAATCAACTCCAATTCAAGTGGCTCCTCTTGCAGCTAAGAGACCCATCTTATTCTAAACCTTCATAACTAATCCAGAGCGATGGCATGTGATTAGAGATCAAGGTGTTAAAAATGTGTACACATGGCAAGACTTATTTGACCTACCTCTGCATGATCTTTTTGAGATGAGAAGATATTATGAGAGTCTGAGTGATCCTGACCATCTGATGAAGAAGGGCATGGTCATCATCATTTTGAGGACTGTCAACAGCTGAAGATCTTCAAATGTTTTAGTAGCATCAGCCTAGGGGGAGTTTGTAAGGATTCCTATAAGACTGATGCAGCCAAAACATCCAAAGTCTCTCTGCATGCATGCACTGAAGAGCATAAGTAGAAATGCTTCGGAAGTTTTACATCATACACTAGAAATACTCTAAGTGTAAAATCTTCCGAGGCCAAGACCAAAATCTTCCGAAGCCAAAAGTGAAGTCTTCCAAAGCTTCGAAGATAAAGTCTTCTGAAGCCAAAGAGTGAAGACAGATTTCTGCTGAAGACTTTTAGAGACATGCCTTTAGATAATGTACTTTACCAAAAAGCTGGACCACCTTTCCGCTGCAACTCTGTAAAGTCACTAACTTACATGAGTTGGTGAAAAGGTCCATGCATTTGGTAATTGTACATTGAGGTCTTGAGTCTGTGCTTTCTACTTTATGTACTTTTATCCTTTTTGTAATATATTAGGATGTGAGCTATGGCATGTCATAGTCACTAGTCAAAAGGCAAATCTGCCTTTTGACTCTACATTTGATTTTGTAGTTGTCTAGTCAATTGTATCCAGCTGACTTTCAAAGTATGGTCGGCTGTAGGATGTAGTATATGTATCTCAAGTACTTGTAACTTTCCTTTATGCTTTGTAACATTTGTAATAGAACTTGAGAAGCAATATACAGCATTCTTGAAAACCATTTACTTGTGTTATTTGCAATCTTGTTCTTTCTCATTCTTACTTGTGTTCTTAGCATCTTTCACTAAAGTTAACCATTTTCCTATTTGATCTGTTAAGTGTTCTAAGCAACTCTCATCATTGTGTTGTTGTGTTGTAAGTGCATACCCTTCAATAGTCCTACAATACTGCCTTGTGATTGTTTATGATTTTACTATTCACATGGGTATTATTTTTAAGAACTAAAGATGAAACAGCTGAAACTTTAAAATCTTTTATTCTTGAAATAGAAAATCAAATTCATCACAAGGTTAAGATAATTAGGAGTGATCAAGGGAATGAGGTTAAGAATCAAGTTCTTGACTAATTTTTTAACTCAAAAGGGATTGCCAGACAATATAGTGCTCCTAGAACTCCTCAACAAAACGGTGTTGCTGAGAGGAAAAATAGGACACTTATTGAGGCTGCTCGAACTATGTTAGTTGATTCAAAGCTGCCTCTAACATTCTGGGCAGAGGCAGTCAACACTGCATGCTATGTGCAGAACAGGTGTCTTCTAGTTAAGCCACATGGAAAAACCCCTTAAGAGCTATAGAACAAGAGGCCACCGTTCATTGGCTTTCTTAGGTCCTTTGGCAGTAGGTGTACCATACTTAACACAAAGGACAATTTGGCAAAATTTGCTGAAAAGTCGGATGATGCTATGTTTCTTGGATATTCTTCTACCTCTATTGCTTATAGAGTGTATAACATCAAAAATCAACAATTTGAGGAATCATCCAACATTGTTTTAATGAGCACACTCCTTGTGTTAGGGGGAATATACCTAATCATATCTTTGATTTAGAATTGTTTCCAAACTATTCTAAACTCTCTTGTGAGAATCTTTTAGCTGGAAAAGGTACTCAAAGTGATTCTGAAGATGACCAACTGTTTGAGTTACCCAGACCTCTTCCAAGTTCTCCAAGAGTTGTTGAAAATCAAGCTTCTACAATTGACAGATCTAAAAGCATAACTATCTCAAGAACAATGGAGCTTCAACAAGTTGTCAACAAAATGAGCCTCAAAACTCATCTGGTGACAATATACAACACCAAGCTGATGGATGTAGCATTTTAAAGGAACATGCAACTGTCAATGCCACTTCATAGCCAAATGATACTGATGATGTTTCTCCTTCATTCAATCAGTCCTCATTGAATGAATGTGAAACAACAGCTGGGCCAAGTGTTGAAAACCCTGAGCAAAAATTTTCCAATCTGAATCTATCCATGCAACTGGATGTGATCCCTAGGCTCAGGATCCACAACACTCACCCAACTGAGAACATCATTGGAGATGTATTTGAAGGCGTGAAAACAAGAAGACAAACTCACAATGGAAATGTTTTCTTGTATTCATGCTTCCTATCTCAGATGGAGCCAAAGAAGGTGGAGGAAGCCTTGAAAGATAGTAGTTGGGTTGAATCAATGCAAGAGGAATTGCTTCAATTCAAAAGACAAAAGGTTTGGAACCTATGTCCACTACCATCCGCTCAAGTACCTATTGGCACTAAGTGGGTATTCAAGAACAAAAGAGATGATGGAGGCTTGATTATCAAAAACAAGGCAAGACTAGTAGTTCAGGGATACACATATGAGGAGGGAATTGATTACACAGATGTCTTTGCACCAAGCACCTAGGCTGTGGTATGAGACCTTGTCTCAGTTTCTCCTGAAAAATAGTTACAAATGAGGTACCATTGACAAGACTTTATTCATAAGAAAGTCTAGGAAAGACATTTTGCTCGTACAGGTATATGTTGATGACATCATATTTGGTTCCTCAAATGACCAAATGTGCAAAGACTTTGAGCGCATAATGAAGAAGAAGTTTGAGATGAGTTTCATGGGAAAATGGACTTTTTCCTTGGAATTCAAGTGAAACAGATGAAAATGGACTTTTTCCTTGGAATTCTACATATGTCAATGACATTTAAGAAAGATTTGATATGAAAGATTGTAAGCCAGCGAAGACTTCTATACCCAGAAATCACAATCATTGTCCTGACTCTAAGGGGGAGGATACTGATCAACATCACTATAGGGAAATCATTGGATCTCTGATGTATCTCACAACAAAGTAGACCAGATATCATGTTTGCAACGTGCATCTGTGCAAGATATCAGTCTGCTCCAAAGCTGTCTCACCTAGTTGCTGCCAAGAGAATCCTTAGATACCTCAAAGGAGCATCTTGGTCTCTAGTATCCGAGGAACAACTTCAATCTCTATGGCTACACTGATAGTGACTATGGTGGCTACAACATCAACAAGAAATCAACATTAGGAGGATTGTCAATTTCTTGGTGGAAGAATCATCTCATGGCAATGCAAAAAGCAATCATGTGTCTCAACATCAACTATTGAAGCTGAATACATTGCTGCTGCAAGTTGCTGTGCTCAGTTGCTGTGGATTCAAAACCAGATGATAGACTATGGATTCAACTTCATGAGGACTCCTATCCACATCGACAACAAGAGTGCTATCTCCATTACAGAAAATCCGGTCAAGCACTCCAAGACAAAGCACATCGACATCAGGTATCATTTCATCAAAGATATTCATGAGAAAAACTTGATTAAGCTAGTCAAAGTTGATTCAAATGAACAATATGTTGATCTGTTCACCAAAGCATTTGATGAATAAAGAATTAAGTATCTTATCACAGCTATTAGGATGATCAACATTGATTAGCTTATCTCCTTTGAAATACCTTTTCGAAACGTGTTTTGTTTTTGTCAATACAATCTAAGCCTTGTTACAAAACACATTTATTCAAAAATTGTTAAGTTTAAGTTCTTCCGAAGAGAAATTAACCCTCAAAAGATATCTTATGTATCTTCCGAAGGAAAATTCCTTCAAGTTGTTTTCATATTCCAAAGAGTTTTTAGCCTCAGAAGAGTATTTGATGCTATATCACATCTATTTCCGAAATTCGGAAGACCTTTTTACTCTCGGAACTATAGTTCTCTTAGGATGAATTTACCTTTGGAAGTAAACATGGCTTCGGAAGAAGATTACCATTGGAAGAGCTTTTACCCTTGGAAGAAAGTTTTACTGTGTGATTGGGTGCAGATAGTATATATATTTGATAAAGATTTATTGCACAAATTCAGTTTTAATTGGTTGTTACTAATACTAAACCACACACACAAAAGGCAGTGTACCTGTCGTGTGGTAATATAGCGTTGGTAAGAACCGAGTATCAATCCGTGGACATGAAGATCATGTTAGGTTGGACTCACTTTAGTATAGATGTTTACTTTACATTGTAATAGGACTTTTTTTAGTTTCATTTTGTATTTTCTTATTAATTAGCAGTTTTGGCAGTCCAGCGAAACTGTGAGCGAATCTATACATTCGCTCACAGTTTGCTGTTTTGGTTTACCCGGCGAACTTATGTTCTGCCGGGCGAAACTATAGTTTCGGCATGACAGTTTCGCTGTTAGCGAAACTGTCAGCGAAACTATGACTGCTATATATATAATTGTCATTTCACTTTGTATGGTAAGCTTGCAAAACCCTAATCGTGGAATTCTGTTGCAAGCTATCATTTCTAAGCAGTTTCTTCATTGAAATACAATTGTGCTTGTTGTTATTGAGTGATATTGTTCATTTGAGTATCAATTATGTCTTGATTCATCTTATTCATTCTCAATTGTGGTTGTTTGACTTGTGTGTTTGATATTGATCAAATTATCATATCAATTGTACTGTTCATCGATCACATGGACCAACAATATGGTATCAGAGCCTTAGTGCTCTTGATTTGTTGAGTTTTTGTGGTTTTGGTCAATATCTAGTTTCAATCAATTTTCATTGGATTATCAGCTGTTTTTGGCATGGAAATTGATTGAATTATGCTTGTTCTTGATTGAGGAAGATTCTACAATCATCAGATCTCAAATTCATTGAGTTTTGGATGATTTCAGATTGATTTTGAGGTGAAAAAGGGTTTTGAGATCGACCAGCGAAACTACTGTTCTTACAGCGAAAATGACATCTTCATTCAGCGAAATTATGAGTTATTTTGGATCTGAAGTTGTTTTCTAGAGTTTCAGCGAAAGTACTCCCTTGAACGAAAGTTCAATAGTGTTTTTGACCAATCATCAAGCGAAATTGCTGCCGAATTTATTTCTGAACGAAAGTTCAAGCTTGTTTCCTGCGAAGTTAGCAGCGAAACTAAGCAATTGTTGTCTCTGTTCAAGCGAAAGTGCTGCTGAAATTGCAAGCGAAAGTGTCTGCGATAGTATTGTTTCAGCGAAACTGTTAATCAAGTCACCTCTCTCAGCGAAATTATCAACTTGTCTGCCGAAACTATCATGTCGAAATTAACTACTCTTACACTTGCTAATCTTGAAAGTGTTGCTCCTAATAGACCTCCAAGACTCATTAATAGAGATAATTTTTAAGATTGGAAGAGATGTCTCAAAGCTTTCTTTTTCTACACAGATCATAATCAATGGGAATCGATTATTTCAGGTCCTCATATACCTACGGTTACGGTTGGTGATGTCATTTCTCAGAACAAAGACCCATCTTCTTATACTGAAAGAGATCTGAAATTGATTGATCGTGATCAAAAAGCTTTTGGTGCTCTAACTCTCTGCTTGGCTCCAGACATCTACAATCGTTTTGCAGAGCATAAAAATGCTAAATCCCTTTATGATGCTCTCTGTGAATTCTATGATGGGAATGCAGATCTGGTAAAAGATAAGAGTATCCAAGCTGAAAAGGAATTCAATTCGTTTGTAGGATACAAGAATGAAAGTTTGACAGATCTTACAAATCGTTTCTTAACCGTCTCAAGCACTCTGAAAAAGTATGATGAGAGACTCTCCAACAGTGAACAAGTTAATAGGCTTCTCGATTCTCTTCCACCACAGTGGAGTCTTCAAGTGAGGATTCTCAAACAAGAAAGAGGTTTTACAGATTATAAGCTGATGGATATCATTAACAAGTTGAAATCTTTTGAGTTGGATATGAAAAGAAGAGAATTTAACCAGACTATGATGCCCACATCTGGTTTTTCTCAAAATGCTGCTTTGTTGTCATCCGCTGCAAACTCTCACATTCAAAATCCAATTCAAGGAGGGAGCAATACAAGTAATTTCTCGAGTGGTAGTAATCATGTTGGAAAAGAATTGGGAAATTCTAAGGTGAATGCTGAAACTTCAATTCCATCTGAAACAATGGCTCTTTTTGGAATGTTTGTTCAGAGCTATGAAGCTCTTGTTGCTGGAGAATTGAAAGGTAAAGGAATGACTATGGAGAATATGTATCAGGTTGATCCTGATGATCTAGAAGAAACTGACATTCAATGGCAAATGGCGATGTTAACTTTAAGAGCCCGGAGATTCATGGAAAGAACAGGAAGAAAGAACTTTGGTGGTCAATCATCAACCTCAAAACTAGGATTTGATAAGTCAAAATTGAGGTGCTTTAATTGTAAACAATTGGGACATTTTAAACGTGAATGTCCATTACCAATTGTCACAGATCCTAGTAACACTGGAGTACCAAGATTGACAGCAGAGAAAGACAAGGAAGAAGGAAATTCAAAAAAGGAGTCAGCCTTGATCTCAAACTTTGATTGGAGTGCAGAGGTGGAAGAAACAAGGTCTGAAATAAATCATGCGTTAGTTGCTGAGGTTGTGGAAAGTGATGAGATGGAAGTTGATAAAGATGGATTTGTGCTGTTCAAGGAATTCAAAGGAGAAAACGAAGCTTCTGTAAAGGAGAAAGAAGAGAAGGCAAATGGAGAGGAGAAAGAGGAAGTTACAGGTTCAGTTGAAGAAAGAAATTCAAAAGCTGAGAAAGGAAAAGAGAAGGATGATGCGGCCGCTACTGTTGAGGAAAGGAAATCAAGTACTCCAGTATGCATGTGCGATAAAGCTTTAGCTGCCGAAAGGATGGTAATGGGACTTCCTTATGAGGTAATACAGGATATGTGCTCATCTGCTTGCAAAATTAGACTTTTTGGGATTTATAAGGCTAATCGTTTGTTAATTGATAATGAAAAGGATTTAAAACGAATTAATGATGAACTTAAAATGAATGAATCAAAATATTTTGTAAAATTAAATGAGGCTTTAAAAGAAACTGATCATTTAAAAAGAATTGTTTTGGAAAGAAATGTAAAGATTAATACTTTGACTGAACGGGTTGCTCTTGCTGAATTTGAAGCAAGCAAACTTCAGTCAAAGTTAGATAAATGGACTATTTCTAGAATGAAACATGATGATCTTTGTAAATCTCAACGGGGAGCAAGAATTAAAACAGGTTTGGGTTATGAAAATGTACAGGTTTATCCTCCTCCTAGTACATACTGTTATTCTCCTATGCCTGTTCCTCATCCTTCTAATGATTTAATCAAATCAGATACTGACAGTATGTCTGCAGGTTTAGTCGGGAATAACTCTAAGTACATTCGTGAAGACTACGACTATGGACCAACTAGTGGGCTTGGATGCACTAGTTCTAGTACACCTGAAAATCAGCAGTCTGTTTTAGATAATAAGTCTAGTTTAAATTCAGTTTTTGTTTCTAGTTCAAATGTAACAGACTTGAATATCTCATGTTCTCTTGATAGTTTTATTTCATCTTGTACTTCAAATCATGATAGTGATGATTTCTGTTCTCGTAATGAATGTAATGAATCTGATGTTTCTCCAAAAACAACTGAGCAACTTAAAATTAATTCTTTCGAAAAGTTTTTCTCTCATCCTATTCCATCTTTTATACCATTAAATATGACATCATCAGAAAAATGCAGTTCGTCTTCATCTGACACTAGTACCAATGGTACAAATTTTACTGATTTGTCAGAAGAATCATGTTCTGATTTTGTAAAGAAGAATTCTGATTCAAATAAACAAAAACATCATGAGTTGTATGAGACATTCAGTGATGTTGATTCTAGTTTGTCTGAATGTGATGAGGAGATTATTATTGATCCTATTTTTACTTCATCACATCATAGATCTAGATTCAAACATCATTGTTTCAGGTGTGGTCAAGAGGATCATCTTGTCAAAAATTGTCCTTTGATTCAAAGATCCTCTAATAGAAATTGTTTTGGGAATAAATTGACAAAATTGGTTAATAATTTCTTTTGTAAAAAATCAGCTTCTTTAAAAACAAAAGTTGTTCAATCTTGGGTCCCTATTGCTCCTGGCTAAATGATTTGTTAATTCATTTCAGGGATCCTCTTCAAAGATTGTACACAGTCTGTGGCATGTTGATAGCGGTTGTTCCAAGCATATGACGGGATTAAAGGATTTGTTGACCAATTATAGGATTATAGATGGAGGATATGTGGCATTTGCTGGAAATAAGAAGGGTGGAAAAATGATTGGACAAGGAGAAGTTACCAATGGTTCTCTTACTCTAGAAAAAGTCAACCATGTTCCTGAATTGGCTTTTAATCTTCTGAGTGTTTCTCAAATTTGCAATAAAGACATTCCTGTTCTATTTAAATCTGACGAATGTTTATTTTTAAAATCAGAGATAGCTATTCCGGAGGATTTAATTCTCATGCGTGCTCCAAGGAAACATGATACATATCTTCTTGATATGAATTCAAATGAGTCAAAGGCCACTGCAACCTGTCTTCTCTCAAAAGCATCAACCTCTGAGTCACTCTTGTGGCATCGTCGCTTAGGCCATGTCAATTTTAAGATAATTAATAAATTAGTAAAGAACAATCTTGTTAGAGGACTTCCTTTAAAAGATTTTTCTGTTACTGAAAAATGCATGGCATGTGCCAAAGGGAAACAACATAAGAAACCTCATAAGCTCAAACTTTTAAATAGCATATCAAGTCCTCTTGAGTTGTTACATACTGATTTATTTGGGCCAATTAGTGTTAAATCAATTGCTAAAAAATCCTTTTGTCTTGTTGTTACAGATGATTTCTCACGTTATTCATGGGTGAGGTTTCTTGCACACAAAAGTGAAGTTGCAGAGGAATTGCAGAAATTAATTCTTTCTATCGAATCAGTCAGTAAGAAAAGAGTTATGGGATTAAGAAGTGACAACGGCACTGAATTTAAAAATCAGATTCTTGATTCATTTTGTGCTCAAAAAGGGATTGTGAGACAATTTAGTGCTGCAAGAACACCCCAGCAGAATGGTATTGCAGAAAGAAAGAATCGCACTCTTGTGGAAGCTGCTCGTACAATGTTGATAGAATCCTCATTACCCATTATTTTCTGGGCTGAAGCTATTAATTGTGCATCTTATGTTCTAAACAGGGTGCTCATTGTGAAAGATAAAGTGAAGACTCCTTATGAACTTTTTCATAAGAGGAAGCCACTAATTGATTTCTTTCGACCATTTGGCTGTTCTTGTACTCTTCTGAATACTCAATCTCAAAAGACAAAATTTGGTGCTGTTTCTGATGAGTGTTATTTTGTTGGATACTCTTCTTCACAAAAGGCGTACCGAGTTTATAACAAGAGAACACGTATTGTTCAAGAGTCATTCTATGTTGATTGGCAAGAAGCCAATCCTTCTGAAGTGAAATCTGAACCTGCATGGTTCTTTGACTCCAATATTGTGCTCAATTCATTTAATTTGCTAGTTTTCGATGATGATACATCAATTCCAAGTACTCAAACGAATATTATTCCATCATCTCCATCGTCTGTTCCATCCACCCCGCTAGTAAATGATGTTGTTTCAACTGATGTCAGCTCTTCGTCTCCAATGCCTGATCAAGCTCCATTATCTGATTCTTTATCTCCTACATCTCCTAATATACCTGATTCAACACCTGTCATTGATTCACCTTCATCTGATCTTTCTCCGGCAATGGCTGATACTTCTTCAACTATCTTTCCTTCTTCAAGTGATTACAAAACTTTGAAAGATCATCCGCTTGATAATGTGATTGGATCTGTTTCTGATGGTGTTCGCACGCGAAGTCAATCTGGTCTGATTAATGTTTGTCTTTTCTCATGCTTCATTTCTCAAATTGTTCCAAAAAATGTTCATGTTGCTCTACAAGATCCTTGTTGGGTAGAATCTATGCAATTGGAACTTCAACAGTTCAGAAAGCTTAAGGTTTGGACCTTAGTTGATTTACCTCCCAACAAATATCCAATTGGTACAAAATGGGTATTTAAGAACAAACCAGATGATCGGGGTGTAGTGGTGCGAAACAAATCTAGACTTGTAGTGCAAGGCTTTGCTCAAGAAGAAGGAATTGATTATACAGAAGTCTTTGCTCCAGTTGCTCGTCTTGAAGCAATCAGAATATTTCTTGCTCATGCTGCTCATAAACAATTCAAAGTTTACCAGATGGATGTGAAATGTGCTTTTCTCTACGGAGACATTGATGAGGAGATAGATGTGTGTCAACCACCAGGCTTTGAAGATCCTGATTTTCCTGATAAAGTGTATAAGCTTGATAAATCTTTGTATGGTCTTCATCAAGCACCCAGAATCTGGTATGAGACTCTTACGCAATATCTTCTAAGCAATGGTTACTCTCGTGGTACCATTGATATGACCTTATTTAAAAGAGAGGTGAATGGTGAAATGATCTTTGTTCAAGTGTATGTCGATGATATTATTTTTGGATCTACAAACTCTCAATTGTGTAGAGAGTTAGAAGAAGTGATGAGCCAAAGATTTGAAATGAGTATGATGGGTGAAATGTGTTTCTTTCTCGGATTGCAAGTTGAACAACAGAAAGAAGGAATTCTTATTCATCAAGAGAAGTACATTAAAGATATTCTGAAGAAATTTAAGATGGATGATGCGTCTACTGAGATGACTCCTTTTACTGCTCAGACCTGTCTCACTCCGGATGAAAATGGAAAACCAGTTGATCCTCCTCTTTTTCGGTCTATGATTGGCTCTCTCATGTATCTTACTGCAAGTCGTCCTGATATCACTTTCGCTGTTGGTTACTGTGCTAGATATCAGTCGGCTCCAAAGGAATCTCATGAGAAAGCTGTCAAACGAATATTTCGTTATCTCAAAGATCGTCTCGTCTCGGATTGTGGTATCCATATGGTGGAAATTTTGATTTACATGCTTACTCTGATAGTGATTCCAATGGTTGCAGGTTAAACAGAAAATCTGTGTCTGGAGGTTGTCAATATTTGGGAAATTGTCTGGTATCCTGGCAGAGCAAGAAACAAACTACTGTTTCTCTTTCTACAGGGGAAGCTTAATATATTGCTGCATCCAGCTGCTGCTCTCAAGTTCTCTGGATCCAACACCAAATGATTGATTATGGAATTAATTTCCTTCATACACCTTTATTCTGTGACAATGAGGCTGCCATTGGAATTGCTAAAATCCCATTCATCATTCCCGCACAAAGCATATTGAAACATGAATTCATGCGATTCGTGATGCTCAAGAGAAGGGTTTCATTAATATTATACCCATCGCTACAAAAAATCAAAAAGCTGATCTTTTCACAAAAACATTTGATAAACCTCGTTTTTATGAATTGATTTCTATGCTTGGGTTAATATCTTTTTAAATTTTTATTTTCTATTTCTTTGATATTAAAAAAGTAATAATAAAAAAAACAATAAAATATTAATTTATATTAATTGAAATATGAAAATAAAAATTTGGGGGAGTAATATCATTACTCTGAGATCGGAATTTAACATGACGAGAAATGATAGTATATTCTCTAAGTATTTTTATTTACATGACCGGTACTTCCATGAGAAATGATAGTAACTGTTACTGGATTCTGTTTCACATTATTTAAAAAATTGATCAGATTCTTTAACGATATGCTTGATAGACTCAGCCTGATGAATGAAGTAGATAGCAGCTTTATGATTAAATTAAACTTCATGCTTAAGAATGTCTGGATTTACTCAATCATTTTGGATTGCACAAAAACTGAGTCCTGACAAAAATTGGATTGAGAATGAATCTTTCGTTCATTTTGCTTTGTTATGTCATCACCCTCTGCTGGTATATTTAGTGTTAAGATGTCTTGTGTCTGTGCTTATCTTCTCTGCTGTACGTGAGTACTGACCTGGAGTGATGATCTCCTCTGTTGTACGATAGTACTGACCTGGAGCTCTCATCAGCACATGATCAAATGGTTATCTCCTCTGTTATACGTGAGTATAGATCTGGAGCTCTCACCATTTTGATATAATTATGTCAAATCATCTTATCGATGAATTTCTCTCAGAATGAAATATTCTGTTTATAATCATTTGCACACTAATGCACAAACCTTGTTCTATGAAGATTGATTCATAATTCAAGAAATCCTGAGGTTGGGTGAGGGTTTTTTACCAAATGATTGTGGGGTCTTAGCATTCTAAAGCATCTAATCGAACCTTAAATGAATCATAAGCTGTTGATTGAAAAAGGATAAGGCATGAGTTTAAGTGGACAATTATATCAGCAATCGTTATTGATTTGTTCTAATTTCAGTTGTTTCTTTGCAGATTGTGATCAGATCTTGTATTCAGTATGATCTCATGACTGGTAGATGATTTGTGATCATCTTTATGTTCTAAAATATTTAGAGAATGTGATCTCTGATTATTTTAGATCTCCTTATGTGATGTGCTTCCTTTGAGTAAAATAAATAAATAAAAAATTATTTAAAAAAAATAAAAAAAATAAATAAAAAATAAAAAATAAAAAATAATAATAAAAAATTTATAATAAAAATAATATATAAAAAAAAGGGTGCGAAATTATTCTTTCGCTAACAATTTCGCAATGCGAAACTGCAATTTCGCTAGGTTTGATAATAAGTTGTTAACCAGTTATCTCCTAGCGAAATTACAGTTTCACTGGACGAAACTGTAAATTCGCCAGACGAATTTATAGTTTCGCTCTCTGCGAAACTATTTGCTATATAAGTCATGGTTGCGAAATTTCTCTCATAATTTCGCAAAAACGCTCAGTTTCACTTTTAGGGTTCTTCCGTAACAGTATTGGCGATTTTGATTTATGTTAGCGATTTGGACTGATTTTTAGTGATATTCACTTCGTATGTGAGTTTCGAACCTTGATTCACTCTTTAATCTGGTTAAAATCATCTATTCTTAAGTAATCTGGAGTGTGTCTCTTCGGTGGTTTCGCTGTTCGTTCAGCGAAACTACTGATTCCTCTGCGAAATTGAACGAAAGTTCACATCTTTTCAGCGAAACTGTAAAGTTATGCTGTCCGAGCGAACTTAACAGTTTCGCCATATTTTCTCTAATTTCGCAATGACTGATCTTTAACTTGCACAGTTTCGCTTGTGTTTTCTTATGTCAGCGAAACTAATTTTCATCCAGCGAAACTATATTGTAATAGCGAAACTAAATTAATATTTGGTGAAACTAATTGCGAAACTTCTTTAATTTATTCTAATCTTGTCGAAACTGCCTTTTGTTCTGCGAAAATAACAAGTTTCAATGAGCGAAATTATAGTTTCGCTTGTCGAAACTGTTTGTTTTCCTTGTCGAAATTGTCTTTGATTCAGCGAAACTATCATGTCTTAGTGAGCGAAACTATTGTTTCTTATGCCGAAACTACCTTGTCGAAATTGTCTTTGATTCGCTTGCCGAAACTGATTGTTTCTTATGTTTTTGTCTTATTTTCTTATTTTCAGTATTTCTCATTCAACTTTAATTGTTGTTTTTTTCAGGTTATCATGGCGAATCTCAAGTTTGATGAGAGGAATAACACCACTGCCATATTAGACGATACTCTTCCGAAGGCGGCCGGATTTCGTGACTGTATTAGATGGCTTCAGAGATCACCCATTGCATATGCTATCTCTCACTCACCCACTATCTATGATCTTCATATTAGAGATTTTTGGAGATCAGCAGAATACAACACTGGAGGAGATGTACAGAGAATCACAGCTAGAGTGATTGATCATGATATAACTATTACTGCTGAGAGCGTGTCTAGGATTCTTAGACTGGAAGATGATTCTGGTGATGAAGTTGATATGACAGAGTCTGAAGTGTTCCAAGCTTTCAGACAAATGGGATATGAGGGACCAGCTTTTGGTTCAAGGAAGGAGATTAAAAAGTCTTTTTTGTCTAAGGAATGGAGATATATAGCACATGTTTTTATTATGTGCTTAGATCACCGTAAGGGTGGATCCGATGGACTTAATCTTGACTGGGCCAAAGCTATGGTGATATGTTGTAAAGGGGAGAAAGCAAACATTGCTAGACTGATCTTTGCATGTATGGCAGAGAATGTGATGGCTGTGAAGAAAGATAAATGGTTATTATACCCTCGCTTTATTCAGATGATTATTGATGATCTTATTCCGGATGTTCCTAAACATGGTGAAGTCAAGAGACTAGTGCAGATGAACCCTCGGATATTTGCTGATTGCTGTGCTATCCGACATGATTTCAGTGGAAAAATTACCCATCTTTGGGAAAATATGTACCCTCCAGAACGCTGGAATTATATCAGACGGGTCGATGAGTCTGAAAACAAAAGGGCTGAGGAAACAAGGGTGCAGCAAGCTGATGCAGCTAAGAAGAGAAAGAGATATGCAAAAGAAAAAGATTATGATTTTGAAGAAGATATAGATGCACAAGCAGAGGAGATAAGGGTGGAGAAAGAACGGAGATCTAAAAAGAAAACTGACTTTGTTGAGCCTGAACGGAGAACAAAACATCGACACGAGGGATTCACAGCTGCGGGTCTTGATGAGGATGTGATTCGTAATCTAAATACTTCATTGTCAAATGAGTTGAGTATGATAAAGACTAAACTGACAAATCAGTAGATTAGGGAAAAACAGAAGGATGATGTAATTGAAGGAATGCAAAAGATGTTGGTTGACCAGAATAAATTGATTAATAGATTGTTTGAAGAAATTTCTCAGATGAAAGCTGCAGCTGGCCTACCTAGTCAACTAACTCAATCTGAGTTAGATTATATGACTGATATATCTAAGTACTCATTCTTGAATGTGGGTACTTCATCCAAGGTAGGAGAGGGCACTTCTGGAGCAGCTAATACTGAAGCAGGGGAACAGGAGATCCCAAGAGAGGATGCTGGAAGAAATGAGGATGATGATATTATTGAGGCTGGGTTTGTTAACTTACAGTTTGATTTTGATAAGGATATTGTGGGTGAAGAAGTGGTTGTTACAGCTACCACTGAAGGAGTGTCTGATAAAGGAAAAGGTTTGGTTGATGAAGACGAGGAGGATGAGCAATTGGTAGATTATGATTTTGAACCAGAGTTTTATGAAGTAGATGAGCGACCACTGGTGTATGTTGCTAAGAAGGGAGAAGATGAAGCTGATGTGTTTGAGATGGATAAGAATGACTGGTTGGTGAAGGAAAAGGAGGTTGAAGAACTTACTCCTTTATTTCAAAATATAGAAGGTTTAAGCAGGAAAGAAGCAGATAAGAAGATAATAAGTTGGTGCTACAATCCTAGCTTAAAGATGTTTATGATTAAAAGAAGGGGAGGAAATATCAGCTACATGCTAAAGAGGAAGGCTTTTAAGACCTTGCCCAAATGGGATCTGAGACGGTTGGCCACTTTGCCTTTGATTAATGCTCATTTAAGTGAAAGGGCAGTATTTCTTGAGAAGGAAATCAAAAATGGACTTAATGATAATTTTGAGTCATTTGGATACATGAAGGCTGAACGAAAAAGATCAAAGAAAGATAAAGACTGGGAGACTGGCAAAGGAAGGATTGTTTTGAGAGTCAAACCACCAAAGACTGTAAACAGGGTAAGATTGGCTGATCCTCTTCCCCAACGTTTACAGGACTTTGAAAAGTGGTTTTATGATAATAATACTGGCGAGGCGGTGATTAGAGCCAAACACGGAAAAGAGTTTAGGGTGTTTGACCCGATGGAGTTATTCAGCTTCAGTGATGAAGATCTCTTGACTCTTTGTGAAAATCATATTAAGGCTGGGGCTGGAGAGGAAACACGAAAAGAGGCAAGTTTGTTTATGAATGTGGCAAATAAAATAAGAGGAGTACAGGCAGAGGTAAAGAGTTTAGCTGAAAAGGTGAGAGCACAAGATGATTTTGCTATGGATGTTCAAGATATGACCAGGTAGTTTGCTAGAGCTAGTGGTCATTCTGAGGAAGCTAGTGATGCAGGAACAAACCTTGGAGGATCAGTGGCTGAAGCTTCTGAAGATATTGCTGCGGGAGGTGATGAAGATAGACCAACAGCAGCAGAGGAAACCGGAGCTGACGAGTCAAATCAAGAGAAGTGAAGATAGTGAGGTCCAACCTAGGGGGAGTATTGAAGATCATGTTAGATTGGACTCACTTTAGTATAGATGTTTACTTTACATTGTAATAGGACTTTTGTTAGTTTCATTTTGTATTTTCTTATTAATTAGCAGTTTTGGCAGTCCAGCGAAACTGTGAGCGAATCTATACAATCGCTCACAGTTTGTTGTTTTGGTTTACCCGGCGAACTTATGTTCTGCCGGGCGAAACTATAGTTTCGGCATGACAGTTTCGCTGTTAGCGAAACTGTCAGCGAAACTGTGACTGCTATATATATAATTGTCATTTCACTTTGTATGGTAAGCTTGCAAAACCCTAATCGTGGAATTCTGTTGCAAGCTATCATTTCTAAGCAGTTTCTTCATTGAAATACAATTGTGCTTGTTGTTATTGAGTGATATTGTTCATTTGAGTATCAATTATGTCTTGATTCATCTTATTCATTCTCAATTGTGGTTGTTTGACTTGTGTGTTTGATATTGATCAAATTATCATATCAATTGTACTGTTCATCGATCACATGACCAACAGGACACACCTAGCCTACTCAACAAACTTGATGTTTGACTATCAGATTTGGTTTTTAAAGAAAGTGATATTTTGTATTGGAAAGATTTTTAGGGTTTAAAAGCAAACAATAATAAAAAGAAAGTAAACTAAGAATTGAAGCGTTTGGATTTAAAATCAGGGAATACAAGTTATCATCCTAATTAGACTCCACTTATGTAATTGTGATGAATTGGTGATGTGATGTGATTATGTTAATGTTTATAAAGATGAGCCGGCGCGATTTCTCGACTATCCTGCTGCCGTAGTGACTTGATCCTGTCAGGCTGATTTTACTGCTCAGATCAAAGCCCTAGTAATGTAGATGAATCTTTTGTGTCCTATTTGACATACGATTTCTGAAAACATAATTTAATGTTAAAAAGAGAGTTGATCAGGTTCCTTCCTAACATACCATTAATTTTAGAAAACCGTAACAATTACTGAAGTTTCCGAACTAATAAAAGGGAACCCGCAAATGATCAGAAAGTTAAAGTGATATGATTTCTAATAACCATTTCTAGTTCATTAGCCATGGATTTATTATGAAGACCGGTTTCGCGAATGAAAGTTAATCATACGGTTTTCAACCTTGTATGACAATCACAATCACAAACCATAAAGTTATAACTTCCCGTTCAAATGTAGATGCTACCCATCAATAGTTTTCCCAAGACCACCATAACATTAACATAATACTTATCACACCATTAGTTCATCACAAATTACATAAGTTTTATCCGATTAGGATGATAAATAGAGTTTAGCTCATGATGAGCTTTAACATAACAACGGATAACAAAGAAGATAGATAAGTGATCATCGGTGAAATGGAACAATCAAACCGATAATCCACAATGGATGACGTTTAGGTGATCTCAAGCTTCTTCCAAGTGTTGTTTGCACCTCCGGAGCCTCCGAATGATCTTGAAGTCTTGATTCCCGAGAGAATTCAGCAGAGTAACTCTCCCACCAAAGCTTGCCAAAAATGGTGAGCTTAGGCTTCTATTTATAGGCTTTCCGGAGTGTTTAATGTAACATCATGTATTTTCGTTAATTTCAGAAGTTAACTTTGTTAAATTATTATAAGGACTAGTTGTGCCTTTTATGAAATTTGCGGGCTATTTACGTTTACTTGTTGGATCGTTATTAAATTTTAATAAAAAGTTTAATAACATAACTATTATATTACAATAACACTAATAATCATAATAATAATAATCAAGATAACAATTATAATAATGCTATTAATAATATCAATAATAATCATAAGAGTAATAATAATAATAATAATAATAATAATAATAATAATAATAATAATAATAATAATAATAATAATAATAATAATAATAATAATAATAATAATAATAATAATTAATAAAGGTTAAACATTAAAACTTAAGTCAAGGGGGCCTTAATGTCATTTTATAAACTTTAAATAAAAGGTTTTGGCATAAAATAATAAATATACACAAGTTGAGGGACTGTTTCTGTAAATTTATAAAACCCAAACCATTTTCCCCATTTATCCCGCACTTCCGGCAGCCGAGCTCCGGCCATCCTCCGGCCGAGCTCCGGCGATCTCCAAATATTAGTTTCGGTTCAAATTACACCTTCAAATCGTTCCAATCGGTTCGTGGTGTCGATTCGAACCCATTAAAGGACATTAAATGGACTTTAACATTTGATGCGAGTGGGAACAAGGTCGGGTAACGGTCGACCATCAAACCCACAACGTACGACCATTAAAACCTGATAATTATCAAATTAAATGATCATGCACGATCTTCTACCTATTCCTAAATGCGTACCACTTTCAATTCCACCTGACAAACCCAATTTCATAGTAAACGCGTAGCCCACTTCATCGGACCTGCAACTCTATCAAAACCCACCTTCCAATCAACCTAAATAGAAATTGGTAGAGGGCTTTGACTTGTGAGTATTCTCTGAAGCTACATACGAAGTTGATTTGACTATCATCAACAATTTTTCATCAACCAAACTCGGGTTGGTCGCGGCGTGTTCTTCTTTCGTTCTAGTTCATCAACACTACAATTCGGGAAATTACAGTAGGCATTGTACACGTTTATACATGGGGAATAAAAGCCCCATGAATCTAATCGGCAATTGAATTATATCGGAGTTCAATTGGAAGCAAGATCAAACTAGGGTTTATATGGATTTGGGGGATTTATGTAGTTTAGGAATAAATTAATTTATTTGAGAGTTTTAATCAGATATGGGCTTCTGCCCAACCGGTTACAGCATCACTTACTCTCACAAGGGACCCAGGTTCGACCCCGGGGACCCTCATTCTTTTTAGATATTTGTTTCTTTTAGTTTCTTTTAATTGCATAAGATTTTAGTATATTGTTTAGTAGAATTATAATTACTTTGTTAACTAAAATATTTCTGAAAATTATTAAGTTAATTTCTTAAAGATTTTATAATTCTTAAATTTAGTTGTTTTTAAAGAATAAAAAGTTATAAGAAATATTACTTATTCAATGATTATTTAAATAATTATTTATTCAATGATAATTTAAATAATTAACTAAACAAATGATAATTTAAATATGTTATATTATGCAATGTTTTAATTAACTATGTTATGTCATAAATAGTTAATAAATTTATTCCTTAACTTTTATTTAAACTTTTAAAACTAATAAACAGTATAATTTCTTATTATTCTTCATTTTTATTATAAGGTTATGGATATTGTAATACTTTTATAAAAAAATCATTTAAAGGTTAGAAACATTATAAAATGATTTAAATAATTATAAGTTAACCTACAAGTCATTTAATTATGTAATCAATTATCTTTATCAAATTTTAAATAATTAATTATCAAATTAATTATTTCTTTTCACACTTCGTATTTACTCTTTATTAAATTAATAAATTAAATCATTGAATCATTCAATATCATTATTGGTTTTAAATATTTTATATTTTCTTAAACCAAAACATAAACGATTGTATAATTATATTTTTATTAAATGTAATTATTAAAACCCCCAAATCCCAACTGAAACCCTAGTTCGCATTAAAATGTTAAACTTATTATTTAAACTTAAACTTGTAAAATATATATATTTAGGTAACTTGTGAAAGACTACGTTGGAGCGTTGCTTATCATATCTCTTATTAATCGTCATTCTTTACTTATTTGAACAACGTGAGTATTTCTATACCCCCTTTTTGCTTATTTTCACACTTTGGGGTGAAACATGTTAACTTATACTATTGTACTTGTAAACTTATTTGAGACTTGTAAACCTATGGCAATTCATCTTGTAAAGTTATGGTTAGTTGAACTTTTGTGGTTACCATGTAATGGCGTTATATGTACAATCATTAACTCTTGCTAGCCCAGCGAAGTCATAGATCTATGGGTAAGACAAGCCTGCTTTGGTTGATCCAAGTACACTTAGCTGATCGTATATACTTTTAAACGTTTGAGACTTGTAAAACTTTGTCGAGGTTTGATTGTTGCATTGTTCATAACATCCCTAATCACTTTATTCACTAACTTATGACTTGAATTGCCATCTTTTATATACTTATGTATTGAAAACTATGGAATGCTCACCAACATTTTTATGTTGACCTTTTATTTTTAACATGTTTCAGGCATACCTCAAGTTTGATATCTACACTTTGGAACTTGCACATCTAGGAATGGACCTAGATAAATAAATAAAATAAGAATGATTTGTTACATTCTATGTTATGCTTTTATTTTCTTTGAGACTTATGGTTGTAATGTGACAATTGAAACTTATGGTTAAATTATATTTGGATTATTAATAGCGTTATGTGGCTGTGAACGATCTTAACTCTCACTCCTCGACGTTTCCGCCGTCAAGGTTGGGGTGTGACAGATTGGTATCAGAGCCCATAACTATAGGGATTTAGGTTATTAGAAATGGTGACCTAGACTATAGTTGCATGAACCTCATAGAAAGATCCTTATACCTTTGTGCATACATGTTGTTTGCATGCTACATAATGCTATGCCTTTTGTGCAACTTGATTCCTTAGCATAGGATTGCCTTATGGATGCTTAAACTTAGTTACTTGTCTCCCTAAACTTAACTTTAACTCTTTGATTCTCCCCGACAAATGAACTTCCTAAACCTATTCTCAACGACATGTGGAATCTACACTTATCATCTAGGTTCAATTCCTTAGACTCTATGTCTAATCTATGAAAATCTCATCAAGGTTTTGATTTCATAAACCAAAGGAATTTGTGTGACACATAGACACCTGTATTCTGAATTACCTGGCAAAAGGCCTTCGGGCTAAGGCAAGCATATCGTATAAATCTCATTACGAGACCAGTTATGCTTACCTGGGGATTTCTGGGATGAGTGATAAACTATGGTCAACAAACACAAGTCTCTAAGGCAAATGGGTCAATTTACCTTGACGTGTCAACGATTCCAAATGGTAATGCGTTACCAAATGGAACCATCCTCTTTGTGGCTTAAAATGGGTCAATTTACCTTGACGTGTCAACGATTCCAAATGGTAATGCGTTACCAAATGGAACCATCCTCTTTGTGGCTTAAAAATCTTTGATTCCTCGAACTGGTATCTCTTTATTCTTATCACGCATAATGTTCCTGTTAATATTGAACCTAACCTACATTTCAACTCTTACGTTTAAACACCGTTATACATTAAACGTTTCATGTAACTATTTCTATATCTTGACCAACATGAACATGGATCTTAATATACCCAAAGATATTAGGAATCTCAACCGAATGGTCCTCGAAAACTTTAAACCGTTACTTATGGTTCTCAAGTCTTCTTAGGATGTGCCCCATAAATAAGAACATGTAATGCTATAGGTGGAATTCCTACATCTCGAGATACTTTGTCTAGGCAAAGTGTAAATGGTGATTTGACTCGATCATTGAATCCATTTACTTGACTCGAAACCCTTGCGATGAGTGATTACTTATAAGTATGCGTGTCTTCATTAAGGCTATGGTTGACCTCATATCTTGAGAAGTCCATGTATTCCTTTCTATTGTGAATCGAATGTTCACATCTCATTGTGGTGTTGAATAATATCCTGCCCTTGATTTCGTCCTCCCGATTGAAACCATCCAAGATTTGAACACCACAACAACTTCTGCTATCTTGAACTTTGATCTTAAGCTTGTAAACATGATTTTTCCTTTTGTTACATTGATGTAACTTGAAATTTTCCGAATTTCGAATTGATATTATTTTCCTGTCGTCGTTAAGTCAAACTCCGTACCGTCTGCACCGTGAGAGATGCAAGTGTTTGCAAGACAACCTATGACTAAGAACACTCGTATCTCCTAAATAATTCTAACTCATCAAAACAGGGGTGATTCCCTTACTTTGATGATTCTCTATTCGTTTCAATAAATGGTTTCCAATTGTGATTTATAAAATTTCATCCTCTGGATCGGGGTGATTTCCTTATCCCAAGGATTGACTTCAATTATTTTCTTTGGAATGACATTTCACAAATGACATGATCTCACCAAAATAGGATTGAAACCCGTACTTTGGTGACAAATGTCAATTTTTGATTGTTTTCTTGCTATTATGAATTCAATCATCAAGATAGGCGTGAATTCCATACCTTGATGATAATATCATCTTTACGAATTGTGTTTGTTCAAATGAGACGACTTCATCAAAGTAGGGGTGAATTCTGGATTTTGATGAAGAAGTTTATCTTGTTATATTTTGTTTTTGTAAAACTTCACCGTTAAGATAGGAGTGATTTCCCTTACCTTAATGGTGAGTTACCTCGTTTTATTTCTGTGGTTCCTCAACAAGGAGTTGGGATCGAACTTTTTGATTGGTAAGTTAGTGGTCAAACCTTGGGAATACACCATCAAGTTAGGAATGATAGCCACACCTTGATGACTATTCTCATTTCTTGATCTCCAACTTACCAAGGTTTTAATCAAGTGACAAGAAACGTGTAGTAACTTGAAGGGTGAACCAATGTTAGTGTTTGGACCTATCAAGCCAAAGCATGATTTCTGAACTTGAAAAGAGACCCGATCACTCTAGGTTGATTTTGATTCCGAGCTTGGAGCATTTGAATTCTTAAATTGATTTCTTTCCCTTTATCCTTATGTTTTGATTTGATCTAGTTATATCGAACCATTTATTCCCTACTTATCAACTTTCATTTTGAGATAACATCAACACTTGATTGTGTGACAGTAGTCTTCTTAAACAATCTTTCTACTAAATAAAGACATTATCAACTTGTGGTTATGTTCTTTTAGTCATACGAATGTTCACGACTGTACTTATGGGTTGATGAATTACGTATGCAATCTATATTTGGAAATTTTTTACCTTGCAAAACATGGTTACAAATGCATGTCTTATTGTTTGCGTTACTTCTTGAATCACTTTTGAACCCTTAATCTTGGAAATCTTTAAAACTCTATCTTGGTTTCGACTAACGAGACTCGTTATTACTTACATTGTGATGTGGAGGTTCATAAACCTTCGTAACTTGTAGTCATGGGTTTGGCATAAAAGAAAAGACATAACCTGGTATGTGTCCAAGTGTCTTACCTTCACATATGACAAAGCCTAACATTCGTGTTCCTATGAATCTCCTGTTAACTTTTCATCACTAAGTGCCTCTTATCTTAGATGCCGTGATGACAAATGGTGCATTATAGACCGATTAACTAATCTCATATTGACTCATGTGAGATAATGTATCTAACTCAAGAATTCGTATACCGTAGTATGGCGTTAAAACATCGATCGTTATTTTGGATGACCGATTCATTTTCTGCTTTTAATAATGTTCCCAACCATCGTCGTGAACTTATTCCAAAATCTTCGCATATCGTATATTCTTAGACCGATGATTGGTCAAAGGAGAGATACATATTCACAATATATGCGTTAAGACCGTTTCATATAGTGACGTTTGGGATTCTTAAATCCTGACGGTTAACCTTTCTTATCATTGTTGGTCTTTTATTGATTTCTAGACATCAATTTACTACAAAATTATATTCTAGAAGTTGTGACTTATGAATCTAAGTTACCCCGTTAGCTCGTCATCGTTTTTCAACGTTTCATCTCAAAACTCTCGCGTTTATTATGTTAAGAATCTTGTAAGATTCTATAAAGTGAAGCGTTCCACCTGTAATCAAACGTCAAACACTGTTCGTTGAACACTTACCTTTCATTATAACTCCTTTTGTTCATATAAGTTCATTCTTAATTTCGGGACGAAATTCTTTTAAGTTGGGGAGACTGTAACATCATGTATTTTCGTTAATTTCAGAAGTTAACTTTGTTAAATTATTATAAGGACTAGTTGTGCCTTTTATGAAATTTGCGGGCTATTTACGTTTACTTGTTGGATCGTTATTAAATTTTAATAAAAAGTTTAATAACATAACTATTATATTACAATAACACTAATAATCATAATAATAATAATCAAGATAATAATTATAATAATGCTATTAATAATATCAATAATAATCATAAGAGTAATAATAATAATAATAATAATAATAATAATAATAATAATAATAATAATAATAATAATAATAATAATAATAATAATAATAATAATAATAATAATAATTAATAAAGGTTAAACATTAAAACTTAAGTCAAGGGGGCCTTAATGTCATTTTATAAACTTTAAATAAAAGGTTTTGGCATAAAATAATAAATATACACAAGTTGAGGGACTGTTTCTGTAAATTTATAAAACCCAAACCATTTTCCCCATTTATCCCGCACTTCCGGCAGCAGAGCTCCGGCCATCCTCCGGCCGAGCTCCGGCGATCTCCAAATATTAGTTTCGGTTCAAATTACACCTTCAAATCGTTCCAATCGGTTCGTGGTGTCGATTCGAACCCATTAAAGGACATTAAATGGACTTTAACATTTGATGCAAGTGGGAACAAGGTCGGGTAACGGTCGACCATCAAACCCACAACGTACGACCATTAAAACTTGATAATTATCAAATTAAATGATCCTGCACGATCTTCTACCTATTCCTAAACGCGTACCACTTTCAATTCCACCTGACAAACCCAATTTCATAGTAAACGCGTAGCCCACTTCATCGGACCTGCAACTCTATCAAAACCCACCTTCCAATCAACCAAAATAGAAATTGGTAGAGGGCTTTGACTTGTGAGTATTCTCTGAAGCTACATACGAAGTTGATTTGACTATCATCAACAATTTTTCATCAACCAAACTCGGGTTGGTCGCGGCGTGTTCTTCTTTCGTTCTAGTTCATCAACACTACAATTCGGGTAATTACAGTAGGCATTGTACACGTTTATACATGGGGAATAAAAGCCCCATGAATCTAATCGGCAATTGAATTATATCGGAGTTCAATTGGAAGCAAGATCAAACTAGGGTTTATATGGATTTGGGGGATTTATGTAGTTTAGGAATAAATTAATTTATTTGAGAGTTTTAATCAGATATGGGCTTCTGCCCAACCGGTTACAGCATCACTTACTCTCACAAGGGACCCGGGTTCGACCCCGGGGACCCTCATTCTTTTTAGATATTTGTTTCTTTTAGTTTCTTTTAATTGCATAAGATTTTAGTATATTGTTTAGTAGAATTATAATTACTTTGTTAACTAAAATATTTCTGAAAATTATTAAGTTAATTTCTTAAAGATTTTATAATTCTTAAATTTAGTTGTTTTTAAAGAATAAAAAGTTATAAGAAATATTACTTATTCAATGATTATTTAAATAATTACTTATTCAATGATAATTTAAATAATTAACTAAACAAATGATAATTTAAATATGTTATATTATGCAATGTTTTAATTAACTATGTTATGTCATAAATAGTTAATAAATTTATTCCTTAACTTTTATTTAAACTTTTAAAACTAATAAACAGTATAATTTCTTATTATTCTTCATTTTTATTATAAGGTTATGGATATTGTAATACTTTTATAAAAAAATCATTTAAAGGTTAGAAACATTATATAATCAATTATCTTTATCAAATTTTAAATAATTAATTATTAAATTAATTATTTCTTTTCACACTTCGTATTTACTCTTTATTAAATTAATAAATTAAATCATTGAATCATTCAATATCATTATTGGTTTTAAATATTTTATATTTTCTTAAACCAAAACATAAACGATTGTATAATTATATTTTTATTAAATGTAATATTAAAACCCCCAAATCCCAACTGAAACCCTAGTTCGCATTAAAATGTTAAACTTATTATTTAAACTTAAACTTGTAAAATATATATATTTAGGTAACTTGTGAAAGACTACGTTGGAGCGTTGCTTATCATATCTCTTATTAATCGTCATTCTTTACTTATTTGAACAACGTGAGTATTTCCATACCCCCTTTTTGCTTATTTTCACACTTTGGGGTGAAACATGTTAACTTATACTATTGCACTTGTAAACTTATTTGAGACTTGTAAGCCTATGGCAATTCATCTTGTAAAGTTATGGTTAGTTGAACTTTTGTGGTTACCATGTAATGGCGTTATATGTACAATCATTAACTATTGCTAGCCCAGCGAAGTCATATATCTATGGGTAAGACAAGCCTGCTTTGGTTGATCCAAGTACACTTAGCTGATCGTATATACTTTTAAACGTTTGAGACTTGTAAAACTTTGTCGAGGTTTGATTGTTGCATTGTTCATAACATCCCTAATCACTTTATTCACTAACTTATGACTTGAATTGCCATCTTCTATATACTTATGTATTGAAAACTATGGAATGCTCACCAACATTTTTATGTTGACCTTTTATTTTTAACATGTTTCAGGCATACCTCAAGTTTGATATCTACACTTTGAAACTTGCACATCTAGGAATGGACCTAGATAAATAAATAAAATAAGAATGATTTGTTACATTCTATGTTATGCTTTTATTTTCTTTGAGACTTATGGTTGTAATGTGACAATTGAAACTTATGGTTAAATTATATTTGGATTATTAATAGCATTATGTGGCTGTGAACGATCTTAACTCTCACTCCTCGACGTTTCCGCCGTCAAGGTTGGGGTGTGACAGATTGGTATCAGAGCCCATAACTATAGGGATTTAGGTTATTAGAAATGGTGACCTAGACTATAGTTGCATGAACCTCATAGAAAGATCCTTATACCTTTGTGCATACATGTTGTTTGCATGCTACATAATGCTATGCCTTTTGTGCAACTTGATGCCTTAGCATAGGATTGCCTTATGGATGCTTAAACTTAGTTACTTGTCTCCCTAAACTTAACTTTAACTCTTTGATTCTCCCCGACAAATGAACTTCCTAAACCTATTCTCAACGACATGTGGAATCTACACTTATCATCTAGGTTCAATTCCTTAGACTCTATGTCTAATCTATGAAAATCTCATCAAGGTTTTGATTTCATAAACCAAAGGAATTTGTGTGACACATAGACACCTGTATTCTGAATTACCTGGCAAAAGGCCTTCGGGCTAAGGCAAGCATATCGTATAAATCTCATTACGAGACCAGTTATGCTTACCTGGGGATTTCTGGGATGAGTGGTAAACTATGGTCAACAAACACAAGTCTCTAAGGCAAATGGGTCAATTTACCTTGACGTGTCAACGATTCCAAATGGTAATGCGTTACCAAATGGAACCATCCTCTTTGTGGCTTAAAATTGGTCAATTTACCTTGACGTGTCAACGATTCCAAATGGTAATGCGTTACCAAATGGAACCATCCTCTTTGTGGCTTAAAAATCTTTGATTCCTTGAACAGGTATCTCTTTATTCTTATCACGCATAATGTTCCTGTTAATATTGAACCTAACCTACATTTCAACTCTTACGTTTAAACACCGTTATACATTGAACGTTTCATGTAACTATTTCTATATCTTGACCAACGTGAACATGGATCTTAATATACCCAAAGATATTGGGAATCTAAACCGAATGGTCCTCGAAAACTTTAAACCGTTACTTATGGTTCTCAAGTCTTCTTAGGATGTGCCCCATAAATAAGAACATGCAATGCTATAGGTGGAATTCCTACATCTCGAGATACTTTGTCTAGGCAAAGTGTAAATGGTGATTTGACTCGATCATTGAATCCATTTACTTGACTCGAAACCCTTGCGATGAGTGATTACTTATAAGTATGCGTGTCTTCATTAAGGCTATGGTTGACCTCATATCTTGAGAAGTCCATGTATTCCTTTCGATTGTGAATCGAATGTTCACATCTCATTGTGGTGTTGAATAATTTCCTGCCCTTGATTTCGTCCTCCCGATTGAAACCATCCAAGATTTGAACACCACAACAACTTCTGCTATCTTGAACTTTGATCTTAAGCTTGTAAACATGATTTTTCCTTTTGTTACATTGATGTAACTTGAAATTTTCCGAATTTTGAATTGATATTATTTTCCTGTCGTCGTTAAGTCAAACTCCGTACCGTCTGCACCGTGAGAGATGCAAGTGTTTGCAAGACAACCTATGACTAAGAACACTCGTATCTCCTAAATAATTCTAACTCATCAAAACAGGGGTGATTCCCTTACTTTGATGATTCTCTATTCGTTTCAATAAATGGTTTCCAATTGTGATTTATAAAATTTCATCCTCTGGATCGGGGTGATTTCCTTATCCCAAGGATTGACTTCAATTATTTTCTTTGGAATGGCATTTCACAAATGACATGATCTCACCAAAATAGGATTGAAACCCGTACTTTGGTGACAAATGTCAATTTTTGATTGTTTTCTTGCTATTATGAATTCAATCATCAAGATAGGCGTGAATTCCATACCTTGATGATAATATCATCTTTACGAATTGTGTTTGTTCAAATGAGACGACTTCATCAAAGTAGGGGTGAATTCTGGATTTTGATGAAGAAGTTTTATCATGTTATATTTTGTTTTTGTAAAACTTCACCGTTAAGATAGGAGTGATTTCCCTTACCTTAATGGTGAGTTACCTCGTTTTATTTCTGTGGTTCCTCAACAAGGAGTTGGGATCGAACTTTTTGATTGGTAAGTTAGTGGTCATACCTTGGGAATACACCATCAAGTTAGGAGTGATAGCCACACCTTGATGACTATTCTCATTTCTTGATCTCCAACTTACCAAGGTTTTAATCAAGTGACAAGAAACGTGTAGTAACTTGAAGGGTGAACCAATGTTAGTGTTTGGACCTATCAAGCCAAAGCATGATTTATGAACTTGAAAAGAGACCCGATCACTCTAGGTTGATTTTGATTCCGAGCTTGGAGCATTTGAATTCTTAAATTGATTTCTTTCCCTTTATCCTTATGTTTTGATTTGATCTAGTTATATCGAACCATTTATTCCCTACTTATCAACTTTCATTTTGAGATAACATCAACACTTGATTGTGTGACAGTAGTCTTCTTAAACAATCTTTCTACTAAATAAAGACATTATCAACTTGTGGTTATGTTCTTCTAGTCATACGAATGTTCACGACTGTACTTATGGGTTGATGAATTACGTATGCAATCTATATTTGGAAATTTGTTACCTTGCAAAACATGGTTACAAATGCATGTCTTATTGTTTGCGTTACTTCTTGAATCACTTTTGAACCCTTAATCTTGGAAATCTTTAAGACTCTATCTTGGTTTCGACTAACGAGACTCGTTATTACTTACATTGTGATGTGGAGGTTCATAAACCTTCGTAACTTGTAGTCATGGGTTTGGCATAAAAGAAAAGACATAACCTGGTATGTGTCCAAGTGTCTTACCTTCACATATGACAAAGCCTAACATTCGTGTTCCTATGAATCTCCTGTTAACTTTTCATCACTAAGTGCCTCTTATCTTAGATGCCGTGATGACAAATGGTGCATTATAGACCGATTAACTAATCCCATATTGACTCATGTGAGATAATGTATCTAACTCAAGAATTCGTATACCGTATTATGGCGTTAAAACATCGATCGTTATTTTGGATGACCGATTCATTTTCTGCTTTTAATAATGTTCCCAACCATCGTCGTGAACTTATTCCAAAATCTTCGCATATCGTATATTCTTAGACCGATGATTGGTCAAAGGAGAGATACATATTCACAATATATGCGTTAAGACCGTTTCATATAGTGACGTTTGGGATTCTTAAATCCTGACGGTTAACCTTTCTTATCATTGTTGGCCCTTTATTGATTTCTAGACATCAATTTACTACGAAATTATATTCTAGAAGTTGTGACTTATGAATCTAAGGTACCCCGGTAGCTCGTCATCGTTTTTCAACGTTTCATCTCAAAACTCTCGCGTTTATTATGTTAAGAATCTTGTAAGATTCTATAAAGTGAAGCGTTCCACCTGTAATCAAACCTCAAACACTGTTCGTTGAACACTTACCTTTCATTATAACTCCTTTTGTTCATATAAGTTCATTCTTAATTTCGGGACGAAATTCTTTTAAGTTAGGGAGACTGTAACATCATGTATTTTCGTTAATTTCAGAAGTTAACTTTGTTAAATTATTATAAGGACTAGTTGTGCCTTTTATGAAATTTGCGGGCTATTTATGTTTACTTGTTGGATCGTTATTAAATTTTAATAAAAAGTTTAATAATATAACTATTATATTACAATAACACTAATAATCATAATAATAATAATCAAGATAATAATTATAATAATGCTATTAATAATATCAATAATAATCATAAGAGTAATAATAATAATAATAATAATAATAATAATAATAATAATAATAATAATAATAATAATAATAATAATAATAATAATAATAATAATAATAATAATAATAATAATAATAATAATAATAATTAATAAAGGTTAAACATTAAAACTTAAGTCAAGGGGGCCTTAATGTCATTTTATAAACTTTAAATAAAAGGTTTTGGCATAAAATAATAAATATACACAAGTTGAGGGACTGTTTCTGTAAATTTATAAAACCCAAACCATTTTCCCCATTTATCCCGCACTTCCGGCAGCCGAGCTCCGGCCATCCTCCGGCCGAGCTCCGGCGATCTCCAAATATTAGTTTCGGTTCAAATTACACCTTCAAATCGTTCCAATCGGTTCGTGGTGTCGATTCGAACCCATTAAAGGACATTAAATGGACTTTAACATTTGATGCGAGTGGGAACAAGGTCGGGTAACGGTCGACCATCAAACCCACAACGTACGACCATTAAAACCTGATAATTATCAAATTAAATGATCCTGCACGATCTTCTACCTATTCCTAAATGCGTACCACTTTCAATTCCACCTGACAAACCCAATTTCATAGTAAACGCGTAGCCCACTTCATCGGACCTGCAACTCTATCAAAACCCACCTTCCAATCAACCTAAATAGAAATTGGTAGAGGGCTTTGACTTGTGAGTATTCTTTGAAGCTACATACGAAGTTGATTTGACTATCATCAACAATTTTTCATCAACCAAACTCGGGTTGGTCGCGGCGTGTTCTTCTTTCGTTCTAGTTCATCAACACTACAATTCGGGTAATTACAGTAGGCATTGTACACGTTTATACAAGGGGAATAAAAGCCCCATGAATCTAATCGGCAATTGAATTATGTCGGAGTTCAATTGGAAGCCAGATCAAACTAGGGTTTATATGGATTTGGGGGATTTATGTAGTTTAGGAATAAATTAATTTATTTGATAGTTTTAATCAGATATGGGCTTCTGCCCAACCGGTTACAGTATCACTTACTCTCACAAGGGACCCGGGTTCGACCCCGGGGACCCTCATTCTTTTTAGATATTTGTTTCTTTTAGTTTCTTTTAATTGCATAAGATTTTAGTATATTGTTTAGTAGAATTATAATTACTTTGTTAACTAAAATATTTCTGAAAATTATTAAGTTAATTTCTTAAAGATTTTATAATTCTTAAATTTAGTTGTTTATAAAGAATAAAAAGTTATAAGAAATACTACTTATTCAATGATTATTTAAATAATTACTTATTCAATGATAATTTAAATAATTAACTAAACAAATGATAATTTAAATATGTTATATTATGCAATGTTTTAATTAACTATGTTATGTCATAAATAGTTAACAAATTTATTCCTTAACTTTTATTTAAACTTTTAAAACTAATAAACAGTATAATTTCTTATTATTCTTCATTTTTATTATAAGGTTATGGTATTCTAATACTTTTATAAAAAAATCATTTAAAGGTTAGAAACATTATAAAATGATTTAAATAATTATAAGTTAACCTACAAGTCATTTAATTATGTAATCAATTATCTTTATCAAATTTTAAATAATTAATTATTAAATTAATTATTTCTTTTCACACTTCGTATTTACTCTTTATTAAATTAATAAATTAAATCATTGAATCATTCAATATCATTATTGGTTTTAAATATTTTATATTTTCTTAAACCAAAACATAAACGATTGTATAATTATATTTTTATTAAATGTAATTATTAAAACCCCCAAATCCCAACTGAAACCCTAGTTCGCATTAAAATGTTAAACTTATTATTTAAACTTAAACTTGTAAAATATATATATTTAGGTAACTTGTGAAAGACTACGTTGGAGCGTTGCTTATCATATCTCTTATTAATCGTCATTCTTTACTTATTTGAACAACGTGAGTATTTCCATACCCCCTTTTTGCTTATTTTCACACTTTGGGGTGAAACATGTTAACTTATACTATTGCACTTGTAAACTTATTTGAGACTTGTAAACATATGGCAATTCATCTTGTAAAGTTATGGTTAGTTGAACTTTTGTGGTTACCATGTTATGGCGTTATATGTACAATCATTAACTATTGCTAGCCCAGCGAAGTCATAGATCTATGGGTAAGACAAGCCTGCTTTGGTTGATCCAAGTACACTTAGCTGATCGTATATACTTTTAAACGTTTGAGACTTGTAAAACTTTGTCGAGGTTTGATTGTTGCATTGTTCATAACATCCCTAATCACTTTATTCACTAACTTATGACTTGAATTGCCATCTTTTATATACTTATGTATTGAAAACTATGGAATGCTCACCAACATTTTTATGTTGACCTTTTATTTTTAACATGTTTCAGGCATACCTCAAGTTTGATATCTACACTTTGAAGCTTGCACATCTAGTAATGGACCTAGATAAATAAATAAAATAAGAATGATTTGTTACATTCTATGTTATGCTTTTATTTTCTTTGAGACTTATGGTTGTAATGTGACAATTGAAACTTCTGGTTAAATTATATTTGGATTATTAATTGCGTTATGTGGCTGTGAACGATCTTAACTCTCACTCCTCGACGTTTCCGCCGTCAAGGTTGGGGTGTGACATTTAAGCACGGCCCCGTGCCTAAAAGGCACGGCCCCGTGCTAGTACAATGCTTACGAAAGTTGGTCGGCTCGTACGTGCAGGTTGTGTCGGGCACGACCCCGTGCTAAATGGGGCACGGCCCCGTGTTGGTGGTGGGGCACGGCCCCGTGCCTTATGGGGCACGGCCCCGTGTCTACTTTTAGGGGACAGTACTTTTTGTCCTGTCAGATGTCCAAGCACGGGGTGTGTTTCTGGCAAGGCATGGGGGCGTGCTTAATGAGGCACGACCCCATGCTTGGAGTCCAAAGCTCGGATTGCTTCAATTTCTTGTTAAATATGCTCCTTTTGTCCATCTTGCCCTTTTAAACACCTGAAAACACAATTTAACACTTTTAAGTATATTTTCATCATTTTAAGGAAGATATTAAGGAATAATTGATGTGCTTTTGATAGGATTTTTATGTATAATTGGAGCACATCAAACATCCCCACACTTGAACTTTGCTTGTCCTCAAGCAAAAACCACTTAAAATGACAATTCCACCAAAAACCAAATAAATCAAATTATAAACATGTCTTTCGAGAAGTATGCAAGTAAATACTATTTTCATCCAAATATAAATATTCTAAGCACATGTAAAATGATATCCTAGCAAGCAATAGGTTGTTTAGTAAAGATTATTATCATTAAAAATCCACACTTCTCACAAGATGCACTCACACTCGGCTAAATATATGGAGTCATAATCAAGATTAAGCATGACTAATACACTCAATTGCCTAGTATGAATACGTGTGAAATCATTTGCTTGTTAAGGGATCAAATCTCCACCTACTTAGATATTTATTTGCATAAATCATTAGGTCTTTGATGGGTTGTAACTTGGCTCGGGCTCGGGTATGGAATATTTGGAAAGAGTGGCTAATTGCTAAAGACGACGGTCTTGGCTTATTTTTTTCTAACATAAACTACAAGGAAAGCAATAAAGGTTCCCTATACAATACTTCAAGCTAGAAGGGATATGCTAGCTTGAGGACTCGTTTAAAGTCAGATTGTCAAGACCGTATTTTGCTTTCAAGAATCGCACTTCATCTTTTACCCGAAGATACACAAAACTTTCCTTTCTCAAGGATCGTTCGGCTTGAAGCCTAATAGCACCCAATCGGATTAATTCTGTGTATTCGTATTGAGATTCGGTTTGATTCTTTTTGAATTTTCCATTATGGGACCAATTTTCACAATTCGAGCATCTTTCATATCTTTTTGCCCGTCTCTTTATAGCACTTTTTGAAATCCCACAAAATGGCGGAATGAGATTGAAAATTTGTTCGCGGATTTCCGGGGGAAGTCACGGTTTTGCGTGATGAAGGCAACAAAGCAAATTGAAATCAAAAGAATGCATTCCAGTTCTTTAAGGTCTGCCGGTAAAAGACGAAATTTTTTTTAACAAGCCAAAAACGTGTCTTTAACGAAAACGGGTTTTGTTGAAGGCTTTTTGGTTAAGTGACTTGGTGACTCGGGTGATTGAAAGATAAAAACGTTTAAGCTCAACGGGGCTGACTAGGGTTGACGTTCGGGTAAGGAAAATTAAAGACAATGGTTGGGGCTTGAATGGTTAAGGTTTTCTAGTGCCTAACTCATTTTTATGCAACAAATACTAATTAAGGTCTTGAAATGTATACCCAAAACAAGTTCTAATCACACGTATCATATGGCATCCTCAATTTAATCCAGAATGAAAGTAGAATTGCAACTTTGCAAAAGCTTGTTTAAGGCTCAAAAATAAACTCACATACGGATGGAATTGGGTAAAAGTGTTTCATTTTACATGATTAAACATTTTACTAGATTATTGCTTTTAAGGATATCACAAAAAACATTTTCAATTTTTATTTGGACGTCATGGATTTACTTCTCTATTTCCCGAAAACGTATATTTATAATTTGGTTTATCAAAAATTATATTAAATTTTTGGTTTCTTGTCACAAAAATTATTTGGTAAGTGATTTTTTCTTAAAAATTTTAATTTGGACCTTTTTTAGCAAAGTCAAATGCATTACTCCCATCCCCACATTTAAAATTCACATTGTCCTCAATGTGATTAATATATTCATGATCGAGAAAGGGTAACGAAATAACTCCCCTAAAAATGATGAAATTTTCACTTGTGTTTGGTTGCCCTCGCGTTGTTAGAATCCTCGGTATCACCTGAAATGTCACCAATTTATTGTAAGCATTAAAATCTTAAGCACACAAAATACAAATAAAACGACATAAATTAAAAGATAGATTGGCACAAAACAACTGTGTCGGGGCACCGAAAATGATACGGTTTTCAAGGGCTTTGTGGCGGGATATCCCCCCACTCGTGGTACATTCGGTTTCTGATGTACGTGACATCTTTGCTCAAGTCATCGACTCGGGAATGCAGATTTTCGACTCGGTTGAAGGCTCGTTGGGCATATTCAAATGATCGCCTTGCATGGGTTTCGGTGGTTTGGATTGACTCATAAAGGTCTAGCATGGTTGGAAATTCCCTTGTTCGTGAACTTGAAGATCCAGCTCCGGCTCCTTCCGGCTGTATCGGCATGTCGAGGTCCATGATAATTTTTTCGGGATCCACCGGATCCCAGATTTGTCCCTTCTTATCCATGAATCTCGGCTGCCCATTTGGTAAACTTGTCACCATGTACATACTTGTACAGATGCTCAAGTCCAACAGTCCAAGCATCACTCCTTCGGTTCCTTCAGTGTTATAACCATAGCTTTCATATAAGTTCAAAATCCAGCTTCCTCCAAACATGGGTGTTGGAGCACCTGCAATCGTGTTCCTGGCAAAAAGATTACAAAACAAATACCCAATATTACATGTCAACTGATTAACCATACAATATAAAATAAACAAGTCCCTCAA
Organism: Flaveria ramosissima; assembly: GCA_025215565.1. NCBI lineage: Eukaryota > Viridiplantae > Streptophyta > Magnoliopsida > Asterales > Asteraceae > Flaveria > Flaveria ramosissima. The sequence continues at coordinate 42,523,843 of CM046034.1, forward strand.
ATTAACAACTCCCTCTCTTTGACCACGAGCTGTTATGGAATGGCTGAGTAACCGATGAATGTATCGCAGCAGCGGGTCTCGTATCTGATTGCTTTTTGTTTTGCTCGAGTTGAACCCTCCGGTTCCAATCCGCTCCCAAAATGCTTTCCTCATTGCACCACTTTCTGCGTCTCTACTTTCCTCGTCCGGGAAGGTATGATACGCCGGCATTCCAGATATAGCCTCCTCCTCCATTTGTTGTTCCGTGTATATTCCAAGATAGACACCAAACAAGGCAATGGATGTTTTATGCCAATTCCCGGCTAGTCTGAATGAAACTGCATTTTCATCCCAAGGATCAGAGTCTTTCATGCTAAATTTAAAAGTTGCTAAAAATTTAAGAGTCAGTTCATAAACGGAAGGTCTATTTTGTGAAAATAAACGTTTCCACTGGACACTTAATAAATTATTATATCTTTCTAGCTGTCCGACTGCCGCTAGTGTTTCTTCATCTGCTTGTAAGTGGGATCTTTCGACTCTTTGTAGCAATCTTTGAAGTCTATCATGACACCATCTCTCGCGGTTCCCTTCAAAATGTAAGTAGGGATGCTCCATGATCCTGAAATTTAAAAATAAATTAATCTATACAAAACAACTTTTTTAAGCAGTCTCATGATGTTAGTGAAAAACATATGTTTTTCAAGACATAACACCATAATGATTCAATTCATGTTCAAAAACAGTTAAGAATTTATCATCCAAGAAAGAAAATTTTAAACATAGGGGTGCGCTTTGTACAACGTGGGGGTGCGGTTAACATGTTTGGGCATGAAATTTTGACTCGAGCAAACGTGGTTTTGTTTGTAAATCATTAATTAAGCATGGGTTTAACATTTTCTTGCTTCAAAAATCAAAGATTATACGTTAAACATTTTAATCATTTGTTAATAATTCAAGATACTAAAAATATATATTGTTTTACATCACTTGAGAATTCTTGTAACTTGAACATGATTAACAAAGGTTTCACCACGAGTTATGAAGATAGTCTTGTTAATAAAAGAAAACAACTAACTAACAAACTAAACATACTAATTTCTAACTAAACACACTAATTAACACTAATCTACTACAAGAATAAACATGAACAAGTAGGTTAAAAACATTCATCATTCCATAACACGTTTAAGAACAAGCGTTTACACATAATTGCTAGGATTTCGGTTATTTAGAGACCTAATCACCTAACTACATGTAAATGACTTTCATAATCAAAGGAATTAGTATGCTAACCTCTTGGGCAAATACTCTTGCAAGAAAACTTGAACAATTGAAAGAAAAATAGAAAAGAAGATAGAATTGAAAGTGGATACGACTTTGCAGGCACATTAGCTCGGTTTTTATCATGCAACATTGAATGGAAAAGGACAAAAGGCTGAAAAATGGCAGGTGGTGTCATTTCTTGTCGAACACGGGGGCGTGCCCCTTTGAACACGGGGCCGTGTTCAAGTACAATGTTCGTTTTCAGTCTTTTGTTGTTCCGTTTTTCAGTTTCGCGCGTTGTGTAATTTTCCCGGTTAAGTTTTATCACTTCCAAATCATCAGAAAAAATACGAAAATAGTCCTATAGTTAAATAACACAAGCCAAATTGAAAATTACATTCCCTAGAATCCTACGGTTACACGATACGTTAAAAGCCGAGAACCTGAAACAGCAAAACCAGACTCTTTAACGCGCAACAGCGCACTTAGCACATCAAGGAATGTTTCTAAAAGAAACCTCCACACATTTCGTATGGAAGGTTTGGCATGGGATAGTGCGAAGTGCGGTTGCTCAATTCCGCGAGCTGCTGGTTAATGGAAATGAGTTCCTCGCCCATCTGCTGAACTTTTTGGATTAGTTCAGCCAAGCGTTGGGAAGCAACGATGTTCATTTCTGTCAATTGCTTAATCAGTTCATGCATTTTGAAGAAATACTCTTGAGTTGTCGGCTCTCGCGTTTCGGAACGCGGTTTCTTTGCAGGATTCCAGTTTGAGCTTCCGTGACTTGATTCTTTCATTTTTTTACGTTTTTGAGCAGGAATGAGTGTGATGAAAGAATGGAACAAGTGTGGTATTTATACACAGGTCAGGAAGAGTGAACACGGGGGCGTGCTTGGCTAGGCACGGCCCCGTGCTTGTCAGAAGTCGTCTTAAATTCGACCTGCAACGTTCCAGAGTCGTCAGCGGTGATCGTGGAAAAATTTTGTCAGAGGCACGGGGGCGTGCTTGATGGGACACGGCCCCGTGCTTGTGCTTGTGAGGTCCTAAAAATTGCTAAAAAGTGAGAAAATTTTATGTACAGGTGTCGCGTTTGAGTTTCGGGTCTTCGGCACGACCCTTCCCCACACTTAGTTTTCGTTGGGGTGGAGGTTTAATTCCTCCGAAGAAATCTTGGTTGGTCCATCGTTATACGGTTTCAAACGATGACCATTTACTTTGAAACTTAAACCTGCGTGGTTGTAAATTTCAATGGCACCATTCAGAAACACGTTTTTGATCGTATAAGGTCCAGACCAACGTGATTTCAGTTTTCTGGGAAATAAACGTAAACGAGAGTTATACAGTAAGACACGTTCTCCCACATGAAATTTTTTTGTGCTCTTTAATCGAGCGTCGTGGAATTTCCTTGTCTTTTCTTTGTAAACCCTAGCGTTTTCGTATGCTTGCTCCCTCAATTCCTCCAATTCGTGAATTTGTAGGAATCGATTCTTTCCTGCAAGGTCTTGGTCCAGGTTTGCTGCTTTAAGTGCCCAAAAGGCCTTGTGCTCTAGTTCTACAGGTAGATGACACGACTTCCCATAAACTAGTTTAAACGGTGTTGTGCCGATGGGAGTCTTATAGGCTGTTCGAAAAGCCCATAATGCATCATCTAACTTGATAGACCAGTCCTTGTGATTTTGACCTACAGTTTTCTCAAGGATTCGTTTGATACCTCGGATAGTGACTTCGGCTTGCCCATTCGCTTGTGGATGGTAAGCAGTTGTAAAGCGATGGTGAACTCCATAACGTGCCATTGCTCTTTCAAGCTGATTGTTACAGAAAGAGTTCCTTGGTCACTAATCAGAGCTTTGGGGGTACCAAAACGAGAAAATAGTTTCTTAAGGAATTTGACAACGTTCCTGGCATCATTAGTAGGCAGGGCTTGAGCTTCAGCCCATTTTGAGACGTAATCAAGTGCTACCAAGATGTAACGATTGCCAAATGACACCGGGAATGGCCCCATGAAATCAATACCCCATATATCAAATATCTCGCATACTTGAACTGGTTTCTGAGGCTTCTCATCCCGTGTCGAGATATTAGTTGCTCTTTGACATGCATCACAGGTGCGTACCATGTTATGAGCATCTTTGAAGATCGTGGGCCAGTAAAATCCAGAGTCGAATACTTTCTTGGATGTTAAGGTTGCTCCATGGTGTCCTCTGTGGGTCCTTCATGACAGTGCCTTAGAATTTGTTCTGCTTCACTTCCGTATACGCATCTTCGAATGAGTTGGTCTGCACCGATTCTGAATAGATACGGATCCTCCCAATAGTAATGTTTGATATCAGTAAAGAACTTCTTCTTTTGCTGATAAGTCATTCCTTTGAGAAGGATTCGCTTGCTAAGTAATTCGTAAAATCGGCAAACCAAGGGTGTTCATCGATTGAGGATTGAACGTGCATAAGGAATTCATGAGGAAAATTGTCGTTTATTTTGGTTTCCTCAGTTTGTGAAGGACTTGAGTCCTCAAGACGCGAGAGATGATCAGCCGCTAGATTTTCCGTTCCTTTCTTATCACGAATTTCAATATCAAATTCTTGAAGCAGAAGAATCCAACGAATCAATCTCGGCTTTACATCTTGTTTGTTGAACAAATAACGAAGGGCTGCATGATCGGTGTAAACAATTGTCTTTGAAAGGATGAGATACGAGCGGAATTTATCGAACGCGAAAACTACCGCAAGAAGTTCTTTTTCGGTGGTAGTGTAGTTTTCTTGTGCGTCGTTTAAGGTTTTGCTCGCATAATGAATTGGGTGAAATTGCTTATCTTTCCTCTGTCCTAATACAGCTCCCACCGCGAAATCGCTTGCATCGCACATGAGCTCAAATGGTAGTGTCCAATCTGGGGAAACCATGATTGGAGCAGTTACCAATCTCTCCTTAAGCAATTTGAATGCACTAATGCATTCATCAGAGAATACAAATTTCACGTCTTTCTCCAGGAGTTGAGTCATTGGTCGAGCGATTTTTGAGAAATCTTTAATGAAACGACGGTAAAATCCTGCATGTCCTAGGAAACTTCTGATGTCTTTCACGGTTGTGGGATGCGGAAGTTTAGAAATAGTGTCAACTTTGGCTTGATCGACTTCAAGCCCCGCTCGAGAGATTTTGTGTCCTAACACTATTCCTTCCGTAACCATGAAGTGGCACTTTTCCCAATTTAAAACAAGGTTGTAGTCTTCACATCTAACCAGCATCTTTTCCAGGTTTTCAAAACATTGCTCAAATGAGTTTCCAAAGATGGAGAATCATCCATGAAAACTTCCATTGAGTGTTCAATCATGTCATGAAAAATTGCTACCATGCATCTTTGAAATGTAGCAGGAGCATTACACAAGCCAAAGGGCATTCGCCGATAGGGAGCAATAGGAATTTGAAAATAACCTGAGAAACCATCCAGAAAACAATAGAACATTTTTCAAGACAATCTCTCAAGCATTTGGTCGATGAAAGGAAGAGGGAAGTGATCTTTCCTTGTGGCGTCATTGAGTTTGCGATAGTCTATGCAAACTCTCCATCCTGTAACCGTACGAGTGGGAATAAGCTCATTCTTCTCGTTAGTTACAACAGTCATTCCTCCTTTCTTTGGAACAACTTGGACGGGACTGACCCAAGGCGAATCAGAAATAGGGTAAATCAAACCGGCATCTAGCAGTTTGATTACTTCTTTCCTTACCACCTCTTGCATGCTCGGGTTCAAACGTCTTTGAGGTTGAATGACGGATTTGAAGTTCTCCTCCATCAATATTTTATGAGTGCAAAAGGATGGATTGATTCCCTTGATGTCCATGATTTTCCATGCAAATGCTCGTTTGTGTGCCTTTAGCACATTGAGCAACTTGTTCTTCTCATCAATTGATAAGGCGGATAAGATTATGACAGGAAGTTGAGATGTGTTTTCAAGAAAAGCGTATTTGAGATGAGATGGAAGTTCTTTGAGCTCTAAGACTTGAGGGTCTTCGATAGAAGGTTTGGCTTTTGGTTCTAAGTCTTGCTCAATGATCTTAAATGCTTCTTGATGAAATGACGTTTCGTCAACTTCAAGTTCTGGAATGGTTTGGTTTTCACAGATGGGTTCGGTGATTGTGACTTCTATTAATTGAGTATTGCAAGCTTCATTTTGAAGGGCTTCCTTCAAATGACAACTTATGATTGTATCACAAACATCAACGTAATAGAGTGAGTCATCATGATGTTGAGGGTGTTTCATGGATTGGCCTATATCGAAAGTTACTTCCTCCTCGTCTACTCTAAGCGTGAGTTTGCCTGTGCAAACATCAATGAGGGCTCGAGCAGTCGCTAAGAAAGGTCGACCTAGGATAAGGGGGACATTTTTGTCCTCATCCATGTCTAGGATCACAAAATCAATGGGAAATACGAATTTGTCAATTTTGACTAAGAGATTTTCAACGATGCCCCTCGGATATTTGACAGAACGGTCAGCTAACTGGATGCTCATACGGGTAGGTCTAGGTTCACCTAAGTTTAATATTTCAAAAACCGCATAAGGCATAAAGTTAATGCTAGCACCTAAATCAGCTAACGCATTACTGACAGAAAGATTTCCTATTAGGCAAGGTATGGTGAAACTTCGTGGATCAGTCATCTTTTGAGGTAGTTTGTTTTGAAGAACTGCAGAGCATTCCTCGTTCAAAATTACGTGTGATAATTCTTCCAGCTTCTTTTTGTTTGACAGGACACCTTTTAGAAACTTAGCGTAGTTTGGCATTTGTGCTAAGGCTTCTACCAAAGGCAGATTGATGTGGAGTCGCTTGAACAACCCAAGGAATTTGCCATATTGTGCCTCCATCCTTTGTTGTCTCAAACAACCTGGATATGGAGGTGGTAGAACATAAGGTGGTGGTGGAATGTATTTCTTTGCTGGTTCTTCAATAACAACGGGTTGCTTTTGCTTATCACTCGCATTACTTGGAGTTTCAGTTTCTACTTCTTCAAGGATGGGTTGTAATGCGGGTGCATCACCTTGAGTGGTTTTGCCACTCCTGGTGGTGATGGCTTTGACTTGAGCATTAGGGTTTGTCACAGTGTTGCTGGGCAAAGCTCCTTGAGGTCTTTCGAAGAGTTGTTGTGCTATTTGACCTACTTGGTGCTCTATGGTCTGTAATGATGCTTTGTTGCTTTTGATGTCAGCTTCGTTTCTTTGGAACCTCTCCTCATTTCTTCGATCAGATTTCCGGATGTACTCATATGTGGCTTGTGTGGTTAACAACAATTGCTGCAATATCCATTGATGATGCTCCACGTTCTTGGTTACTACTGCTTGGACCTTGGTATGGTGGTTTCTGTTGTTGGTAAGGTGGCCTTCGGTTGAATCCAGATGATTGTTGGTTACTGCCAGCATCTCTGTAATTCGAGTTGTTTCTCCAATTTGAATTGTATGAGTTGTTTGGGCCTCCTACGTAGTCAACATATTCAACCATCATAACGCCTTGTGGGCACTCGTTGGTCTTGTGTGAATTTCCACATGTGTTGCATCGTGTTGGAGTTTTTTTTAGCTCGCTTTGCAATTGTTCAAATTTTTTGGTTAGAGCTTCTAATTGGGCTGCAACTAGGGCTTCAGAGTCTACTTGATGAATACCTTTAGAACTGGGTTTGGTTCTTAAAGGATTGTAAGCAAAGCTCTTCTTAGCTGCTCTTTCTAAGGCTTGATATGCTTCTGTTGGCGTGACACTTCCAAAATCTCCTACCGCACTTTGGTCTACTGCTTGCTTGTGAGCTCCGCTAATCGCATCGTAAAAGGTTTGACACTGCAGCCACAGATCAAGTCCGTGATGTGGGCATCTCCGAAGGAGACCTTTATATCTTTCCCATGCTGCGTGTAATGATTCATCGTCGTCTTGACGGAAACTTGTGATGCTACTTCTTAATTTGGCAGTACGATCGGGTGGAAAGTATTTCCAAAGGAATTGTTCAGCCATTCCCGCCCATGTGGTGATGGAACCAGGCGGAAGTGAATCAAGCCAATCGATGGCTCGGCCTCGAAGTGAAAATGGAAAAAGTCTTAGTCGAATGGCGTCGTCTGAACAATTATTGATTTTGAAGGTCGCACAGATACGAAGGAATCGTGAGATGTGAGCATTAGGGTTTTCGTCTTGTAACCCATGGAACTGAACAGAGTTTTCTACAAGTTGGATAATACTAGACTTAATCTCGAAATTGTTGGCCTCTATTGCTAGTTGGACAACACTAGACTCATAACCATCTATTGACGGTGTGGCATAGTGTGTCATCTTCATTTCCTCGTCTTGGTTAGCCATGTCTTCTTCGGATGGTGTATCTTCCAAAATGTCTTCTTCAATGACTCGTGCTTCTTGTTGTGATCTCTTGCGCAATCTTTGACGGAAAAGTCGTTCGGGTTCCGGAAGAGGCGGAACAAGTTCAGAACTAGACGAGTCGGACATACACTAACTTAAAGAAGCATAAACTAACTAAGGCTTAAAAATGAATCAGGCAAAAATAACTAAACTAACTAAGGCAAACTACCTACAAATAAAAATAAAGTTCAAACAAAAATATATATACAGGTTATATGCAAGATAGTCAAAATTTAGTTTGTCTTTCAAACTGCCGTGTGTCCCCGGCAACGGCGCCAAAAACTTGATTGGGTGCAGATAGTATATATATTTGATAAAGATTTATTGCACAGATTCAGTTTTAATTGGTTGTTACTAATACTAAACCACACACACAAAAGGCAGTGTACCTGTCGTGTGGTAATATAGCGTTGGTAAGAACCGAGTATCAATCCGTGGACACACCTAGCCTACTCAACAAACTTGATGTTTGACTATCAGATTTGGTTTTTAAAGAAAGTGATATTTTGTATTGGAAAGATTTTTAGGGTTTAAAAGTAAACAATAATAAAAAGAAAGTAAACTAAGAATTGAAGCGTTTGGATTTAAAATCAGGGAATACAAGTTATCATCCTAATTAGACTCCACTTATGTAATTGTGATGAATTGGTGATGTGATGTGATTATGTTAATGTTTATAAAGATGAGCCGGCGTGATTTCTCGACTATCCTGCTGCCGTAGTGACTTGATTCTGTCAGGCTGATTTTACTGCTCAGATCAAAGCCTTAGTAATGTAGATGAATTTTTTGTGTCCTATTTGACATACGATTTCTGAAAACATAATTTAATGTTAAAAAGAGAGTTGATCAGGTTCCTTCCTAACATACCATTAATTTTAGAAAATCGTAACAATTACTGAAGTTTCCGAACTAATAAAAGGGAACCCGCAAATGATCAGAAAGTTAAAGTGATATGATTTCTAATAACCATTTCTAGTTCATTAGCCATGGATTTATTATGAAGACCGGTTTCGCGAATGAAAGTTAATCATACGGTTTTCAACCTTGTATGACAATCACAATCACAAACCATAAAGTTATAACTTCCCGTTCAAATGTAGATGCTACCCATCAATAGTTTTCCCAAGACCACCATAACATTAACATAATGCTTATCACACCATTAGTTCATCACAAATTACATAAGTTTCATCCGATTAGGATGATAAATAGAGTTTAGCTCATGATGTGCTTTAACATAACAACGGATAACAAAGAAGATAGATAAGTGATCATCGGTGAAATGGAAGAATCAAACCGATAATCCACAATGGATGACGTTTAGGTGATCCCAAGCTTCTTCCAAGTGTTGTTTGCACCTCCCGAGCCTCCGAATGATCTTGAAGTCTTGATTCCCAAGAGAATTCAGCAGAGTAACTCTCCCACCAAAGCTTGCCAAAAATGGTAAGCTTAGGCTTCTATTTATAGGCTTTCCGGAGTGTTTAAGCACGGCCCCGTGCGAGTACAATGCTTACGAAAGTTGGTCGGCTCGTACGTGCAGGTTGTGTCGGGCACGGCCCCGTGCTAAATGGGGCACGGCCCCGTGTTGGTGGTGGGGCACGGCCCCGTGTCTACTTTTAGGGGACAGTACTTTTTGTCCTGTCAGATGTCCAAGCACGGGGGTGTGTTAATTTAGCACGGGGGTGTGTTTCTGGCAAGGCATGGAGGCGTGCTTAATGAGGCACGCCCCATGCTTGGAGTCCAAAGCTCGGATTGCTTCAATTTCTTGTTAAATATGCTCCTTTTGTCCATCTTGCCCTTTTAAACACCTGAAAACACAATTTAACACTTTTAAGTATATTTTCATCATTTTAAGGAAGATATTAAGGAATAATTGATGTGCTTTTGATAGGATTTTTATGTATAATTTGGAGCACATCACTGTGTAACGAAAATCTTTTAGGCTCCACTCTATAAAAAGGTAAAGATTTTATTAATAATGTCAGAATATTTAAATTACTTATCCTTACTGCCCTTATCACATCATACCCCAAACCATCACTTCACCTTATCCAACCGCCATTTCACCCATTTAAATAACCCTGACTTACTTATTTAATCTTTTTACCAAATTCACAGCCCTAAGCTCTCTTCGTCTTTAGTTTTACTCCAAATTCACCTTCATTCTCTCTGTAACTTTCTTAACAATGGCACTAAACCCTCAATACAACCAAGCCGCACTCCTTGACTCTTCCAATGATGTTGGCTTCTCTGAAATCATCCATTTCCTTATCCAGTCCACCTACTACACTGTCCTAACTGTTAACCCCACCGTCTACTCAAATCAAATGGCCGAGTTTTGGGGGAATGGTCAAATTGAAACTTTGATTGGGGTTACAGTTATTAGGTCAAGCATTTGTGGCCAGGAATTGATCATATCTGAACAAACCATGAGGGAGCATCTAGAGCTCCATGATGAGGGTTCTCCAACGGAATTCCCCAAATCAGACTTGGATGATGCATACACCCAGATAGGATACGGTGGAGATTTGAGCAGGTCAACTATATACAAGTTCAACTTCTCCTACAACTGGAAGTTCCTGCTTCACGTAGTTCTTCACTGCTTGTCAAACAAGTTTGGGGGATGGGATCAAATCCCCTATGAACTAGGATGCTAAGTTCATGGGTTGGTAAAGGCCTCAGGTTCAACTATTCAAGGTTTGTGCTAAACAACCTCATGGCAAACCTTCAAAGGGAGACATTTTACATGTACCGTAGGTTTATTCAGCACATAATCAACTGTGAGTTGGATCAGTTTAACCTTGTCTGTGCAGATACTCTGTTTATCCCTCATATGAGGGCGGCCATCTTCAAGGTGCTGAAGAAGGTATCCACCAACTTTACTAGAAGACACACTATTCTTTTTCTAGGTATGATTGAGCCAATGGCTCCTAGTGACAACCATGTTAACCCCACAGGTGATGAACCTACACCAACAATAATCACCTCAATGACAAATATTCCTTCCCACCCATCAAATCAGATACGCTCAAAGTGAACCCTTGTTCAATATCCTCTGATCGAACAACTTCTCCCTGTTTTATCCAAAAAGGCTAGAGTGGAAACATGGGCTCCCACTAAGTCAGAGGTCCCACCTTCCTTCACAATAGAGATCAATATGGGTATTGAGTCTCCTCAATCTCAATCCCATGAGCCCCAAACCCAAGCTATAAACCCTCAGGGTGAGTCTATATACTCCCCTGAGCAGCCAAAAAGGGACACCCCAATGATAGGCTCAATGCCTTTAGACATTGATCAAGGTCCTAGGTCATTAGGTATAACTTCCATATCTTTCACTGACCTTTTAATAGCCACTGATGAAGAAATCATGTCTCTTCAAGGCCATGATGTTGATCCACAACACCCATCTAAGGATCAACTAAGCCTAGAGAGATCTCTTATTTCTAGCCCCCATCAGCAAACCCCAACTGAGGTGAGTACCACTGGTGTGGAGGGGACTCATGTAGATTCAGCTGCCACTACTGAAGGTGCCTCGATGAGCCCTCAGAATAGTGGTAACATATCTGAGACTGAATCTACAGAAACTTTGCCTTTTGATGACTCTGAAAGAGACATCATTAAGAAAGGGAAACTAGGGCGCCAAGAAACACAACTAGTGGTGAGGATGAACATACTAGGTATGTTACCTCATCTCCCCATGATTCTTCTAAAGAAGATGAGGAAAGTATACAACTCACACTCAAAGACCTACTTTCTAATGTCTCATATCTTGAATCCAGGGTTAAGACTCTAGAGGATAGGTCTGCCACTCAGCAACTTGAGATTGAAAATCTCAAGCCTCAGCTAGCTGAGAAACAGATTGAGAGATCTGTTAGGCATGTACCAATACAAGTCTCTCTGACTTCTTCCTCCAGCTCATCAAGCTCTCAAGATGATGCTACTAAAAAGGGGGAGAATGTTTAAAGTGAAACACACATGGAGCAGCAAAGCTTAGCCCTTTCTACATTATATTAAAGATATCCTGCTCAGCAATCAACTATTTTCCCTGAGCCTCCTCCTATCGTTCTTTAAGTGGACCCAAGGATGCTCATCAATCTGAATAGGTTCCTAACCAGGTTCCTGATGGGCTCCTCTCTTGAACAACCAAGTCGGATGTTGCTATGGCATACTTTGGAGCTGAAGAGTTTCAAAGGTTGAATGCACCATCTACCACTATCAAAGAAGTTGGTCAATCTAAGGTCCACATTGAACCCGAGATTGAATTCAAAGGGGAAATGGGGACTGATGGCCCAGCAATTGAAATAGTTGGGACAGATAGTGCAATCCCACAAACTTCCAAAGCTGAAGTCAAAGCTGCGAAAGAAGTATTCCAAACTTTCGAAGCTGAGATCCTAGCTGCGGAAGGGCTATACTCTTTGTCTGAGGATCTAATTATCACAAATGCAATCCTGAACTGGCATCTGAGATAGATAGTGAAGACTTTCTCATACTCCCTCTCACTCAAACACCATCATCACCACAAGCTCCAATCACCACCCACCAACCTGAAACCTCTGCACAAGAACCTCCAAAGTCTCAAGCTTCCGAAGACACTAAAGGCAAAAGGAAGTTGACTGTGGAAGAAATATTAAAGGAATAAAGGTTGAGAAGCTTAGGAGAAAAGGTAGACTCCCAAATAGGAAGCTATTAGCTGCAAGTAGCAAAGCAGTTGTAACCAACCAGGAGGCTATCAACAACCAAAGAAGGATGGAGATCACTAACAGATTTGTCAACCTGGGAGCTGTAAGTGAAGATGTGCTCCTCTTGCCACTAGAGGAGTTGGTTGAGTTAGAAAAGGCAACCTTGCTGTGGAGAGAACAAGAAGAAGCAGCAAGGTTGGCCTTAGAAGAGGAAGAACAGAGAAAGAAAGAGGAGCTGAGCAACATCTTAGGAATGAAAGAGTAGCTTTTCTAAGCTCTAAGGGATTCTCTCTTGAGGAATGAGCTCCTCATGATAATGACATGATCTTGTTGCTTTTTAACAAAGAACAAGATCAAATGAACAAAGAGAGAAAGAGAGCTTTCAGGGAAAAGTTGAAAGAGAAGAGGAAGAAAAAGGAAGAAGCTCAACTTGCAGCTGTCAAGAAGATGGAAGACAAATCCTAGATGAAGGATTATCTCAGGGCCCATGGCTTCTCTGGCAGGCAAGTTGGCCCCATGTTTTTGAAGACCCTGCAGCGACATGTCAGTGACATCAAGGCTGATATTCGCTCTAGAAGAAGGAAGGAGATTTATAGGAGAGTACTGAAAGGATCGGGATCTAGTTTGATCAATTAGATTAAGATTTGCAGCGGAATAAAACAAGAATTAGACAAAATTTAAGCAAGAATAATATGAATATTCAATTCAAACAATGATGATTATAGAGAGAGAGAGTTTTCTGCAAATAGAATATTTTCATTCACGCATAAGCTTCTCTTGCAAAACAATTAGGTCAACATTCCTTTTATAAAGGAATGTGACGTCAGCTGATGTCACTTGATAGTGAAATCTAACTGATTTATACAAACAATTGAAAGTAGACTAAACTACTAAAGATGTCCACAACAACTGAGGACACCTTCACAAAAAGCTAAGTACAAGCTACAATTACAACTACTGAAGTTATAACATCTGAAGTGTAAGAACTTCAGATGTTTCACATAAAATAAAACTACTGAAAAGTAAACCATCACAACTACTGAAAAGAACTACTTCAGCTATTGTGACAACTTCTGAGAACTTGGTCTTCAGACTTTGTCTTCAGCAGATGTCTTCAGACTTTATCTTCAGACTTTGTCTTCAGCAGATGTAGATCACTTTAGTTGTTATGATGTCTGTGGGACTTAAAGGTTTTTCTGATCTGGCTCATTGGTTCTTTTGGTCCAACAAACTCCCCCTGAACCAATGCAGCCAAAACCTTTAAGATTATTGAAGTCCCACTTATTGGCAGAAACATTTTCTGGATCAGCTCAGAAATCACCAAATTAAGCTCAGGTCAGGGAAGAGGTTTCAGAGATTTTGATTGGCAAAGGATGAATGGGAACTCTGTTATGGGGAATTGGACACAGAGCTGTTACCCCATTCATGAGACCTACTTCCCAATGATGAGTCTGTAAGACTCTTTAACATAGGCCTCAAGTAATACAACTTTTTCTTCCATTGTGAGTTCTTCAGCTTCATTTTCAAAGAAGAACTCAGGCCCATAATACTCTGATAAGTATTTAACATTCTTTCCATTCTTTAGCTCCACAGTAGTTATTTCTCTGTATGCAAACTCATCAGGATGAGTACCTTCAAGTAACAACTGGAGCTCATTTCTTCTTATTTCTTCAAGCTTCTTGTAGATCAACCCCTTCTTCACCATTTTGTTTTCTAGTAAAGTTTGTGGAGTCATCTTAGACTTGTAAGCTCTCTTGAAGTCGTCAAGGATTTCCCAAGGTGACACTACAATGGCCAGCATTATCACAGCATCTACAGTCTTCTTTACTTGGCAATTGTATCGACTTGGAATATTCTTTTTGTGAATTCTCTCACTTACTCTGAGGTCAGGCCAAATTCTCACTTTCTCTTTCTGAAATTGAAATATGAATGTGAGAGCATACAACCTCTGAGCATGTTTCTTCATAGCTTGTATGGATGAAGACTTAGGAAACTCTTTATCAACCATCCTTAACAGTTGCTCATCATGTTGTTTTTGCTGTTCTTCTTCTTCAAGTTTTACTTTTACCATTTGCCTTTGGATGTCAGGTGTGATTGTTGTTGGTTGACTCCTGGGCTCAGGCATCTTTATTTTAAGAACAGCAGAGATTGGCAGACTATCATCCTCATCATCTTCTTCTTCTTCCATCCTCAACACCCTTCTCTTCCTCTTGGGTGCATCATTGGTGGTTGTTTGAGTAGGTTTCTTGGGTAAAGGAGTTGGTTTTGAAGGTTGTGAAGTTGGTTGTTTTGGTGTGGGGGATTGTACCGGCCGCTCTAGCATCTTGGTTGTGAGTGAGGCTTTGGATAACTTTGTCATATCAAACCTTTTCCCAGCACCAGCTTCATCAAGAGCTTCTATGATCAATCCTTTGTTGAATGCTTCAGAAGAACAGATTCTGGTGGTTATCTCCAAAATACTGTCTCTGGACCATGACTTCACTTCAATGATTGGTCTTCCAAATGCTTTGATATGAATCTTATCATAGCTTCCAGCCTTTCCCTTTCTTTCTCATTACAACTTGCCCATCTATGCTCAATCTCTTGAATCTCTAGCCTTCTAATTTCAGAGTCAAGTTTGGCTGTGTCAAAACCTTGTCTGAAGAGTTGATCAATGATCTTATCCATAGATCTGCTATGTTGCTCATCAGCTTCTTTGATCAATTCTTCTAACTTTTTCTCATCTTCAGTCTGTTCAGCACTCTTCTTTCTCTTGTATGTGATAATCTCCTTTTCTTTCTTCTCTTTT
Organism: Flaveria ramosissima; assembly: GCA_025215565.1. Classification (NCBI taxonomy): domain Eukaryota; kingdom Viridiplantae; phylum Streptophyta; class Magnoliopsida; order Asterales; family Asteraceae; genus Flaveria; species Flaveria ramosissima. The sequence continues at coordinate 42,538,929 of CM046034.1, forward strand.
TCTTCTTCCACTTTAATTCTCTTTCTTTTGTTTGCTTTCACTGACTTAGACTCCCCCTTTTGCATTGGGTTCAGGGGTTTGAATGTCAGAAAGTCTCTTAGAAACAACATCATCAACTATGGTTTGAAAATTTGAGGAAAGCCTCTCATCAATGGCTTGATGCACAATGTTAGTGATGATAGGAGTGATAAGAGGTAAGGAAGATTGAAAGGCAGCAACCATTTGCTCAGAGGGGTTCTGTCCCTGAGAAATGGTGACTGAAACAGAGGCTGGCGGCATAGTTGTTGGGAGTGGCTCAGTGTTTGGGAGAGCTTCAAAAGAAGCTGCCATCTGTGGGTGAATTTGGGCAGATGGACTTGATTCTTGAGACAATTTGGCAAGCAGTACTTGTAGTCTGCATACCTCAGCCTCAAGAATGGTGTTTTGGGCTAGAACATCAAAGAAAAAGCCCAGGTCATCATCAGTCTTTGTTGAATCATCTGACCTCCTGATTAAATCAGGATGAACATGTGCTGAGTGTAGATCAGTATTCACATGTGCCCCTATTTCTTGGAACTGGGGACTTCCTGCCTCAGGATTATGTCCTTCATTGGCAGTTGCCTTTGGTGAGGTCTTAGAGATGATACCTCCTTCATCCTGTTCATGTGCTGAAACAGGAGAAGAGGTAGCCTCACCATATGTTCGAATCTCCTCCTCTACACCGGGAGATTGAACTTTGTAATCCCTGTGTTGTGGGTTATCAGCCACATTATAATCCTCTCCCTCAACTGTTGAGGTTTTCCCAGTGGTAATAGGTTTCTGGGGAGGGGTAGAGGAATGTAGTTGAGTCAGCACTTGTGCAATAACCACAGTTGGGCTTGTAGGGGTGGTTTCAGTGGGAGATAAGGGTGAAAAAGATTGCACCTGGGGTGAATGGTGCTCTTCAATGGCAATCTTCTCAAGTGATATAGATTCCAGTAATGTGGTTTCCCCATTTTTGGTTGCATCAGGATCCTGTTGAGAGGATACCTGAGCGGTTTCAGCTGGTAGAGTCTTGGAAACTACAAGGGGATTACTACCGGTAGTTTCATCCTGCCTTTGTGTTGCAAGGGCATCATCAGGGGACTCAACTCCCTGAGTAGCCTTTTTGGTTTGATTGGATTGTGGTTTGGAGGGGACTTTGGATCTGGAGGATGAGGCTGTGGGTTCCCTCTGCTTGGGTTTTAGCAGTTTGGCAGCCTCTTTGAGTTGTGGGTTAGAGTTGTGCCTGGAGTATACCTCAGGCAAAACTACCATAGCAGGGACTCCAAGGCCAATAAGGCCATCAGATTTTAATTGATTAATGATTATGGCCATAAGAAACCTTGGATATAATATCCATCTGTTAGCCACAGGTTTCATTGCCAGATTTTTTAATTCCAAAAATATAATTTCGAAAAAATTTAAGCTTTGGCGTTCAAGGATAGAATACAATACCTGCTGCCACCTGGATGACATTTGATCCCATTAAGAGGTTTTGGGGGCAAGGCAGACATTGATCATATGAAAGATTAGGCGTTTAGCATCATGGAAGTGCTTCTTCATAATGGTGGTAGCACTTAGGTCACCCTCATACCCATGGTTGATGAATGATAGATCAGTGGTGCCTTTCGAGTATTTGGTGACAAAGGTGGCATCATTCAGATCTAGGGTTTGGCGAATGATAGCAGGAGTGATGACCACCTTCTTCTAGTTTACAAACGACTGGAGAGTGATCGCGTCATCATTCTCACCAGTATGGACAGTGACATTTGTCCAGAATTGCTGAAGGGTATCGGGATAGATGGTTGGATTCAGAAGAAATGCAGTTTGATACGGGGAATCAACCATCAGATCAATGGCAGCATCAAACTTAGTCCAAAAGGCCGATTTTGTGAGGTAGGCAACAAAGTTGTGTCGTGGTTTGATTTGCATGGTCGTCGTTAATGGAAGATGAAGGTTCGGAAAACAACTTATGAAAAGTTTGAAGTTAGGGTTAGGTATTTATAGGTTATGAAGCGGCTGAAAGAAAACAACTGAAAGTTTTTGTGTTAGTCATCAGTTGTTAGAAAACGACTGAAGACATGGTTTTAACTTTCAGATGTTGTAAGCAACTGAAGACTTGGTGTTAGTCATCAGTAGTTTGAAACTACTAAAGACTTGGTTTTGGCTTCAGTTGTTTTGAAATGAAACAGCTGATGTTTGAAACAATTGAAGAGTAAAATTTCTCATCAGTTGTTGTCGTCAATTCACAGATCTCAGTTGTTTTATTGACCTTAACACTTAGCAGATTATCTGATTTTCAGATGTGTCATTGGTCATCAGTACTTATCTGTTACAACAGGCATCAGTAGTTGTAACCACATTAGTACTTTTCAACAAATAAAGTACCTTCAGTACTTTTAAGTAATTTAGTCTGCAGTAGTTATGAAAACTGCTGAAGATAAAATAACTTAGCAGTACTTATTTTTGACAGCTGTATACTAATGCTCATCAGTACTTGTGAACTGAGAGCATCAGTAGTTGTCAAATCATTCTAGCTGTAGCATACCAAGCCTTAGCACTAGATTTTGGAAAGTTGCACTGTCCAAAGGCTTAGTAAATATATCTGCAAGCTCATCAGCACTAGGAACAAACTTTGGATCAATCAGACCTTTTTCATAACAATCCCTGATAAAATGATGTCTGATCTCAATATGTTTGGTCCTAGAATGCTGGACAGGATTCTTAACAATACAAAGAGCTGAAGCAATGTCCATTAGTAAAGGAGTCTTAGTCTCTGTAATGTCATAATCCAGTAATTGATTCTGAAGCCAGAGTACCTAAGATGTGCAACTTGCAGCAGCAATATACTCTGCTTCACCAGTGGATGTAGCAACTGAAGTTTGTTTCTTACTCTGCCAAGAAACTAAACAATTGCCTAAAAATTGGCATCCACCAGAGGTTGATTTTCTGGTTAATTTACACCCTGCATAGTCACTATCAAAGAAAGCAACTAATTTGCAAGAGTGCCCAGTGGAATACCAAAGTCCTAGAGATTGAGTTCCTTGCAAGTATCTAAAGATCCTTTTGACTGCAATCATATGGGATTCTTTAGGTGCAGCCTGAAATCTAGCACAGACACAAGTTGCAAACATAATGTCTGGTCTAGAAGCTGTAAGGTACATCAAGGAACCAATCATACATCTGTAAAGAGTTTCATCAACTGCTTTACCTTTCTGATCAGCATCCAGTTGTGTGGTGCTGCACATGGGAGTAGAACAGGGCTTACAATTTTGTAAATCAAACTTTTTTAACAAATCCTTTGTATATTTTGACTGATGAATGAAAGTTCCATCAGCCATTTGTTTGATTTGCAAACCCAGAAAGAACTATAATTCTCCCATGACACTCATTTCAAACTTTTGTTGCATCAACTTAGTAAAGGCATCACACAACTGTGGATCAGAAGATGCAAAAATAATATCATCTACATAAATTTGAACAAGGAGCTTATGCTTGCCTACTTTCTTAATGAACAAAGTTTTTTCTATGGAGCCTCTAGTGAAATTATTTTGAAGAAGAAAGTTAGATAGTGTATCATACCAGGCTCTGGGAGCTTGTTTTAACCCATAAAGAGCCTTATCAAGCTTATACACCCAATCTGGATGTTTATGATCTTCAAAACCTAGTGGTTGACACACATAAACTTCTTCTTTTATTTTACCATATAAGAATGCAATTTTGACATCCATTTGAAAAACTTTAAGATTATGGAAAGCAGCATAAGCTAAGAACAATTTGATTGCCTCCAGTCTGGCTACAGGGGCAAAGGTTTCATCATAATCAATACCTTCTTCTTGTGAAAACCCCTATACAACCAGTCTGGCCTTGTTCTTGACAATTTGACCTTTTTCATCAGTTTTATTCCTAAACACCCATTTAGTGCCTATTGCACACTTACCTTGGGGTAGAGGAACCAGTTCCCACACTTGCTGCTTTTGAAACTAAAGAAGCTCAAGTTGCATGGCTTCAACCCATCCATTGTCTCTTAATGCAACATGATAGTTCTTTGGCTCTTGCTAACTGATGAAGAGAGCATAAAAGCAGAAATTGGACAATTGACGTCTAGTTGAAACACAAGCATTGATGTCACCAATGATCTGAGACATGGGGTGATTCTTCAGTTCTTGGTACTCAATAATATCTGTGCAAGTGTTTGTAGGAGATTCAGCAGCAACAGATGTTGATTCAGACTCTTGAAACCTAGAATGAGATGGCAATTCAAATGAAGTAGAGGATTCAGAGATCTCATCAGCATTTGTTGTGGATGGAACTGCTGAAGCTATAGGAACATCAAGTTTAGTAGACTCAGGCAGGTGATCACTAAAACTTGCATTTATACCACCAGATGGATCCTCAGAATCTGCAACACCTGGAGACTGATAAGGAACATATTGCAGTATGTCCAAATCAAATAACTCCACAGGGTTTTATGGAATTTTGTCCTTTGGAGATTCATTAAACTTTACATGCAAGGTTTCTTCAACTATCTTTGTTCTGCAATTAAAAACTCTGTATGCCTTGCAAGTAGATGAATACCCAACAAAGTACCCTGCATCCACCTTTGATTCAAACTTCTGAAGTGGATTCTTTGTATTAAGAATGTAACAGGGACACCCAAATGCTCTAAAAAGGGAAATCAGAGGAGCCAAATGATGTAACAACTCATAAGGAGTCTTCATCAACCTCTGATTTACTAACACTCTATTTTGCACATAGCAAGCTGTGTTGACAGCTTCAGCCTAAAAGGTTAGTGGTAAACCAGAATCAGCCAACATTGTCCTTGCGGCTTCAATAAGGGTCCTGTTCTTTCTCTCCACCACTCTATTTTGTTCAGGAGTTCTTTGAATGCTATATTGCCTCTTGATTCCCTTAGATAAATAGAATTCATCAAGAGTGTGGTTTCTAAATTTTGTGCCATTATCACTCCTCACACACTTGACTGGAAGGGAGTACTGCTTTTCCACATACAACACAAAGTAGATGATGATTTGAACAGCCTCATCTTTTGAATGTAAGAAGAAAGTCCATACAAATCTAGAATAATCATCCACAATTACCGAACAGTATTTTTTCTTTGCCATGCTCATCACTCTTACTGGACCAAAAAGATCCATATGCAGTAATTGCAAGCAGGCAGTGGACTTTGGTTCTTCTATTGGAGGGAATGATACTTTGTGTTTCTTTCCTTTTAAACAAGCAGAACAGTTGTCATCACATTTGAACTCCTTTAATGGCAGACCTCTCACTAAACCATGATGAATATGCTGGTTCATGTTTTTAAGATTCACATGACCAAGCCTTCTGTGCCATAGTTCAGATTCCTGAGGAGAGGCCTTGGAGAACAGACATGGATGGCCTTTTAGATCAATTTTCTTTGATAAATCTAAGGCATATACTCTTCCAATCCTGTTGGCCTTCAGGAGAGTACATTCATCCAATATCTTATCAATCATTCTCAGAACATTGGAAGACAGAATCCGACAGTTCTGGCTGGTGAGAAGTGCAACATGCCCTTTATCACACATTTGACTGACACTCAACAAGTTGTACTTGAGATTCTCCACATGGTTAACATCATCAAATCTTATCACACCATTTGACACAAAGCCTTTGCCGATGATGTAACCCTTAGCATCATTACCAAAAGAAACAAATCCCTTCTTTCCTTGAGAGTAGTTATGAAGAAGAGAACTGCTCCCTGTCATATGCATAGATCCTCCATTGTCCACATACCAGATGCTTCTATGGCATGCTGAAGAACCCTGCATTTGTCACAAGAAATTAGTTAGCTTTTGAGACCCAAACCATTTTGGTTTTGGGTCTGTTCTCATCAACAGATTTTATACTAACTGATTTGTCATGATTAACAGCCTTTGAAGGTGGAGATGGTGCTGAAAAGGATTCCTTTGATTTTGGCTTAGTTTTCCTTTTCAGTGGTTAAATCACAGATACATCTAATTGGTTAACTCTCCCCAACAGATGTTGAACCATCATAACAAGTTGTGTCTGATTGGTTGTTAAAGCCTTCAGTTCAGCTGACACATCAGTACTTATTTTTGATTTGTTCCTGTGACTCACCATATCCTCCTTTTTGAAAGACACATACTTAGTCCGGTGTTTTGATATTCCATGAGGAATACTTTCAGCTGTTTTATGATAAACCCCTTCCTTCTTTTTAGATTTTTTTAAGAACTTTAGGTTATCAGATTGAGATGTTTGTGGTACAAACTTGGTTTTAAATTCATCTTTCATTTTATTAATTTTCTTTTTAATGATTTTATCTTTGTTGAATTCGGAACCCTTTTTATACCTACATTCATCAGTGAGATGATTGAATAGACCACATATTTCACATGGCTTTTTCTTCATCTTCTGTTGTTCAACTGCTGAAGAAGATGAAACTACTGAAGGTGTGTTCTTCAGTACTTTCTTCCTCTCAGTACTTATGGTAAGTACTGAAGGATTTGTAACAACTGAAGATTTGTTCTATAGAAGTTTTCTATCAGTACTTTTGGATTTCCTGATAGACTTTTCAGCAGTTGTCAAACCATGTTTGTTTTCATTTGGTTTGAAATGCTCTTCAGTACTTTGAATACTTTGTGGGACAACACCTGAAGTGCTCAGTTTTTCTTTGATCATGTGTTTATCAGCAGTGAGACCATCAGCAGATTGATTAGCTGAGGTACTAATACTGACTTCATCCTCTGATTTTGGATTATCACTTGAGGATGAGACACATGATGTCATGGTTTGGGAATTGCTTTCACCTTCAGATTTTACTTCTATCTTGGGAGTAAAATCTGTAGGAGGTATAGTGTGATTATACCCAATCCCAAACTTCACATTTGAAGCTGTTTGCTTGCTGAGAAGCATTTCAAACCCCTTGCAGGATGTTACCCAACGTTCACAATTTACTTGAGTAGCTGCAAGTGTTTCTTTGGATTCTTATGATTCTCTAAAATGACCTCTACCTTTGCCTTTTCATCAGTGATTTGGCATTTTAATTTGTAAATCTCCTCATCTTTTTCTTTTAAGATAGACTCAAACTCAGCTTTTCTTTTGGAAATCACTTTCTCTAGGTCAAGATTTTGATTAACTAAAGCTACATTTGCTTCTCTAATAGAGACAAAAGCAGCTATGCATGACTCAGAATACAACTTGTCAGGATCAGCGATCACAAGTTTGAAGTATTAGAGTGTAATGCAGCGGAATGAAAAGAAGAATTAGTCAAATTATAGCAAGAGTTTGTTACTTGTAAACAAATGCGAGAAAATATTTTTCTGTGATAAGGAATGTTTCAATAATGCCCAATATTATTGCTAAATCATTCACAGTTACAATAAGGTTGGCACTCCTTATATAGAGTGCAATCACTGCTGTAATCACGGGATGGTGATTACTAGCAGATCTAGTACAAAAATAACTAATACTTAATAAACTACTGAAATGTTCACAACTACTGAGAACATGTCAGAGTGCTAAGTATAAAACATAAAACAACTGAAAAGAAACTACTGATACTACAACGACTGAAGAACAAGCTCTTCAGTCGTTTTACAAAACTAGCAAAAAGAGAAAACATAAAACTACTGAAAGTAAACCGTCACAACTACTGAAGAAGTTCTCTTCAGCTGTTGTGACAACGTCTGATACTTTGTCTTCAGCACTTGTCTTCAGACTTTGTCTTCAGCACTTGTCTTCAGACTTTGTCTTCAGCACTTGTCTTCAGACTTTGTCTTCAGCACTTGTGTCTTCAGACTTTGTAATCAGTTGTTGTCTTCAGCTGTTGTGGACTTCAGTAGTTGTTGTGACGTCTGTGGGACTTAAAGGTTTTTCTAATCCGGCTCATTGGTTCTTTTGGTCAACAAACTCCCCCTGAACCAATGCAGCCAAAACCTTTAACTTTATTGAGGTCCCACTTATTGTTGGCAAAATGGTTGGTCTTTTTCCTTCTTGATCAGTTGAGAAGATGACCCATATAAGCACCGGCCTGGAAGTAAGTCTGATGATTTGGTTGGCAAAGTATGGATGGGAGCTCTGTATTGGGGAATTGGACACTGAGCTGTTCCCCCATCCATGAAACTCACTTCCCATGTATAAGCCTGTAGGATTCTCTGGTGTATGCTCTGAGAAACATGATTTGTTCTTCCATAGTAAGATTCTTTGGTTCACCATCGAACAATCCTTCACGCCCATACAGCTCTGAGATGTATTTGGCCTGTTTGCCATTTTTGAGCTCAACTGTTGTGATCTGTCTGTAGGCAAACTCATCTGGGTGATTACCTTCAAGTAACAGACTGAGCTCATTTTGTTTGAAGTTCTCAAGCTTCTTGTAGACTAACCCCTTCTTGATTACTCTGTTTTCTAACATCTTTTGGGGAGGCTGTTTAGTCTCATAAGCCTTCTTGAAGTCTTCTACAATTTCCCAGGGTGATACTACAAGGACCACTGTGATCTCTTCATCTACGATCCTTTTTATCTGGCCCTTGTATCTTGTAGGAATGTCCTTCTTCACAATTCTGTGAGCCACCCTAGGATCAGGCCATATCCTCACCTTTTCCTTTTGATATTGAAATGTGTTGGCAAGGGTGTACAGTCTCAGAGCTTCTTTCTTCATACTTATTATTGATGAAGAAGCAGCATAAGTTTTGTCTATGCTCTTCAGCATCTCCTCATCATGAAGCCTTTGCTGCTGCTCTTCTTCTATCTTTACTCTCACAGTTTCCATCTGTGAGGTGGGAGTGATGGGCATAGATTTGGCTTTAGGCAAAGTTAGGACTGCAGAAAGAGGCAACCTATCTTCTTCCACATCATCCTCTTCATCTTCTTCTTCTAGCCTCAACATCCTTCTCTTCTTCTTCTTGGATGCATCATCGGCTGTTGGTTTTGAGTGTAAAGGAGTTGGTTTAATGGGTTTTGGTAGTGGTGATTTTGAAGTGGTAGGTTTTGCAGGTTGTTCTAGCATTCTTGTAATGAGTGAGGCTTTGGAGTATTTTGCTAGTTCGTTTCTGTTCCCAGCCCCTGCTTCATTTAGTGCTTCAATCACTAATCCTTTAGTGTATGCTTCAGACGTACAGATCTTGGTGGTTATTGCCAAGATACTGTCCCTGGTCCATGACTTAATCTCTATCAATGATCTTCCAAGATACTTTGCAATGAATCTGATCATGATCTCCAGTCTTTCTCTTTCTAACACATCATAACTTGCCCATCTTGAGTTAATTTCTTCAACTTCAAGTCTTCTAATCTCTGAGTCAAGCTGTGCAGTATCGAACCCTTGTCTGTATAGTTGATCAATAATGGAGTCCATAGATTTACTATGTGTAGCATCCGCCATTTTGACCATCTCATCAAGTTGGAGTTCTTTTTCTTTTCTTTCAATCTTCCTCTTCTTATATGTGATATGAAAGTCTTTGTGACTTTCACTCACTTGATCAGTGTCAGCTTCCTTCACATACTCTTCTTCCTTCTCAGTCTCTTTCACAACCTCTTCTTCCTCCTGTTCTCTCTCTTTCAATATGCTCTTTCCTTTGTCTTTGACTAACTGACTCTCCCCCTTTTTGGTTGCATTGGTTGCAAGGGTTTGAGTAGTAGAAAGCCTTGTGCTCACAATCTCCTCCACCAGTGGCTGTATAATTGAGGGAAGTCTGTCATCCAAGGTTTTGATCACAATGTCTGTGATCATTGGGGTGATGAGAGGTAGGGATTTGTGGAAGATAGCAGCTGTTTGCTCAGAGGGGTTCTGTCCCTGAGAAGCAGTGCCAGAGGTAGAGGCTGGTGGATTGAATGTTTTTAGTGGCTGAGTGTTTAGGAGACCTTCAGGTGAAGGTGCCATCTGTGGGTGTATGGTGGTATCAGATGGACTTGCTTCTTGAGAGAATTGGTCAAGTAGTCTTTGTAGTCTACTGACTTCTTCCTCAAGAATTGTGTTCTGGGCTAGAACATCATAAAAGAAGCCCAGGTCATCATCAGCAGATGCTGAATCACCTGACCTCCTGCTAGTAGCAAGATGTACATGCCCTGGGTGTAGACCAGATGTAGCATGTGCCCCTTTTTCTTGGAACTGGGGACTTCCAGCCTCAGGACGATGTCCTTCATCAGCTGTTGCCTCTGATGAGGTCTTAGCCATGTTACCAGCCTCAGTCTGATCATGTGCTGATGCAGAAGAGGTGGCAGCCTCACCAGATATTCTTACCTCCGTATCTACACTAGGAGACTGAACATTTAAACCCCTGTGCTGTGGGTTGTCAGAAGCATGTTGATCCTCTACCTCAATATCTGTGGTTTTCCCTTTAGGTGGTTGTTGGGGAGGAGGAGAGGCATGCAGCTGAGTCAGCACATTTGCAATTATAAGTGTTGGACTTTGGGGGGCATTTTCATGAGAGATAGGGTATTATGCACCTGGGGAGAATGGTGTGTTTCAATGGCAATCTCCTCAAATGAGGAAGATTCCAGATTTGTGGGTACCCCTTCTTTGGTTGCTTCAGGTTCCTTTTGAGAGGAATCCTGAGCGGCTGTGGCTGGGTGAGTCTCTGATACTACTGGGGGGTTTACACCAGCAAGTATATCCTGTCTTGGTGGTACAGGAGCATCTTCAGGGGACTCATCTTCCTGAATAGCTGTTTTGGTTCGTTTTGTTTTTGGTTTGGTGGGGACTTTGGATTTTGTGGTGGTGGCTGTGGGTTCCAGCTGCGTGGGTTTGCGCAGCTTGGCAGCCATTTTGAGTGATTGGTCAGAGTTGTGCCGGGAGTATACTTCAGGCAATACAGCCATAGCAGGGACTCCCAGGCCAACAAGTCCCTCAGCTTGAAGCTGGTTTTCAATTATGGCCATTATGAACCGAGGATATAATATCCAACGGTTAGAAAGTTGTTTTTGGGCCATATCCTTGAGCTCTAAGAATAGTATTTCAGAAAAATTTAAAGGTTGTTGCTCAAGGATAGAGTACAATACCTGTTGCCACCTTGTGGACATTTGATCCCATGATGAAGTCTTGGGGGCCAGGCAGACATTGACCATATGAAAGATAAGCCGTTCAGCATCCTGGAAATGTTTCTTCAATATGGTAGAGGCACTCAGGTTGCCTTCGTATCCATGGTGGGCAAATGATAGATCAGTGGTGCCCTTTGGATAGCTAGTCGGGAAAGTGGCATCATCCAGATTGAGGGTTTGGCGAAGAATCTCTGGATTGATGACCACCTTTTGGCTATGGACAAACGAATGAAGCGACTCTGTGTCATTCTCCTCAGAACAAGAGTGACGTTTGTCCAGAATTGGCTAAGGGATTCGGCATATATGGTGGGGTTTATCAGAAAGGCTGTTTGGTAAGGTGACTGGACCATTAAATCAATGGCGTTGTGAAACTTGGTCCAGTATGGTGATTTGGTAAGGTGAGCGACACAGTTGTGTCGTGGTTTTAGTTGCATGGTCGCCATGGATGAAGAGGGGTACAGAGTTTTTGAACGTTAGGTTTGAGAGGAAAGGTGAGAAAAACTCTGGTGAGATAAGGTATTTATAGGGTAGGGTTATGAACCGACTGAAGGTTTTGGTGTTAGTCATCATTTGGTGAAACTAGTGATGACGTGGCATTAACTTTCAGAGGTTTGAAATGACTGACCGTATTGGTGTGATCATCAGTTGTTATAAAACAACTGAAGACTTGGGTTTAACCGTCAGACATTGAAACAGCTGAAGTCTTTGATTTAGTCTTCAGTAGTTATAAAACTACTGAGGACAATTCCGACTTCAGGTGGTGAAACAACTGAGGACATGGTGTTTGTCATCAGTAGTTATGAAACTACTGAAGACAGTGGTTTTGTCATCAGTTGTTGTAAACAGCTGAAGACTTAGTGGTAGTCTTCAGTAGTTGTAAACTACTGAAGACATAGCTGTGGCTTCAGTTGTTTAGAAACAGCAGTTGTAGAAACAACTGAAGAGAAATTACTCATCAGCTGTTGTCGTCAATTCATAGCTTTTCAGCTGTTTCAGTCTGACCTCCACATTTAAATCCGAGTTTGATGTTTCATTGGTCATCAGTACTTATCTGCATTTCTGACATCAGCAGTTGTAGTTACATCAGCTGTTGTGATTTCATCAGTTGTTATAACTACATCAGCTGTTTTAACAAATGAAGTACTTATATATGACATGGTTACCAATGATCATCAGTATTTATTACTGAGATTATCGGTAGTTGTCACTTATTCTAGCTGCAGCATACCAAGCCTTAACACCAGGTTGTGGAAAGTTGAACTATCCAAAGGCTTAGTAAAAATGTCTGCAAGCTCATCAGCACTAGGAACAAATTTTGGATCAATCAGACCTTTTTCAAAACAATCTCTAATAAAATGGTGTCTGATTTCAATATGCTTAGTCCTAGAGTGCTGACAGGATTCTTGACAATACAAAGAGCTGAAGAGCTGTCCATTAACAATGGAGTCTTAGTCTCAGTTATGCCATAATCCAATAATTGGTTTTGAAGCCATAATACCTGAGATGTACAACTTGCAGCAGCAATGTACTCGGCTTCAGCAGTTGATGTAGCAACTGAGGTTTGTTTCTTACTCTGCCAAGAAATCAAACAGTTGCCTAGGAATTGGCATCCACCAGAAGTTGATTTCCTGGTCAACTTACACCCTGCATAATCACTGTCAGAAAAAGCAACTAGTTTACCAGAATGTCTAGTAGAATACCATAAACCTAGAGATGGAGTGCCTTGCAAATATCTAAAGATCCTCTTGACTGCAATCAAATGAGACTCCTTAGGTGCAGCCTGAAATCTAGCACAAACACATGTAGCAAACATAATATCTGGTCTAGAAGCTGTTAAGTACATCAAGGACCCAATCATACATCTGTAAAGTGTTTCATCAACCACTTTACCTTTCTGATCTGTATCCAGTTGTGTGGTGTTGCACATGGGAGTAGAACAAGGTTTACAATTTTGTAAATCAAATTTTTCCAAAAGATTTTTTGTATATTTGGACTGATGAATGAAAATTCCATCAGCCTTTTGTTTGATTTGCAAACCCAGAAAGAATTGTAATTCCCCCATTGCACTCATTTCAAACTTTTGTTGCATCAACTTTGTAAAGCCATCACACAACTGTGGATCAGAAGATGCAAAAATAATATCATCTACATAAATTTGAACAAGTAAATTATGCTGCCCTGCTTTCTTAATGAATAAAGTTTTATCTATGGTGCCTCTAGTAAAATTATTTTCAAGAAGAAAGTTTGATAATGTCTCATACCAGGCTCTAGGAGCTTGTTTCAACCCATAAAGAGCCTTATCAAGCTTATACACCCAATTAGGATGTTTGTTGTCCTCAAAACCTGGTGGTTGACATACATAAACCTCTTCTTTAATTTTCCCATACAGAAAAGCACTTTTGACATCCATTTGAAAAACTTTAAGATTTTGATAAGCAGCATAAGCTAAAAACAATCGAATTGCTTCCAGTCTGGCTACAGGAGCAAAGGTTTCATCATAATCAATACCTTCTTCTTGTGCAAACCCCTGAACAACCAGTCTGGCCTTGTTCTTAACAATAAGCCCATTTTCATCAGTCTTATTCCTAAACACCCATTTAGTGCCTATTGCACACTTACCTGGAGGTAGAGGAACCAGTTCCCACACTTGTTGTTTCTTGAACTGAAGAAGCTCAAGCTGCATGGCATCAACCCATCCATTGTCCTTTAAAGCAATGTGATAATTCTTTGGCTCTTGCTGACTAATGAAGAGAGCATAGAAGCAGAAATTTGACAATTGACTTCTTGTTGATACTCCAGCAGTGATATCACCAATGATTTGAGACATAGGGTGATTCTTCAGATCTTGGTACACAATGAGATCAGTGCAAGTGTTTGTAGCAGGCTCAGCAGCAACAGATGGTGATGGTGAAGTATTTCCTTGAAACCAATCAGTAGATGGTAGTTCAAAGGAAGTTGAAGTTGTAGAAATCTCATCAGCATTTGTTGTGGATTGAGCTGCTGGAGCTACAGGAACATCAGGTCTAGCTGAATCAGGCAGTTGATCAGTAAAGCTGAAGAGGTGAGTACTACTATCATCATCATCAGCACCAGCAGTACCACCAGGTGGAGAACTGTTGACAGGAGCAACAGCAGGAGTTTGATGAGGAGCATATTGTAGTATGTCCAAATCAAATATCTCCACAGGGTTTTGTGGAATCTTGTCCTTTGGAGATTCATTAAACTTAACATGTAGAGTCTCTTCAACCATCTTTGTTCTACAGTTGAAGACTCTGTATGCTTTGCAAGTTGATGAATAACCAACAAAATATCCTGCATCCACCTTAGAATCAAATTTTTGGAGTTGATCCCTTGTGTTGAGAATGAAACAAGGACATCCAAAAGCTCTAAAGAATGAAATTAGAGGGGCCAAATGATGAAGAACTTCATATGGAGTTTTCATCAACCTCTTATTCACTAGAGCTCTATTTTGTACATAGCAAGCTGTATTGATAGCTTCAGCCCAAAAAGTCATTGGCAATCCAGAGTCAGCCAACATGGACCTTGCAGCTTCAATAAGGGTCCTGTTCTTTCTCTCCACTACTCCATTTTGTTCAGGAGTTCTTGGAATGCTAAAATGCCTCTTGATTCCCTTTGAGAGGTAGAACTCATCAAGTGTATTGTTTCTAAATTCTGTTCCATTATCACTTCTAATACACTTGACTGAGAGGGAATACTGCTTCTCAACATACAACACAAAGTTGATAATCTTCTGAGGTGCTTCATCCTTTGAATGCAAGAAGAAAGTCCATACAAATCTGGAGTAATCATCCACAATTACTAGACAGTATTTCTTCTTAGCCATACTCATCACTCTCACAGGACCAAAGAGATCCATGTGAAGAAGCTGTAAGCAGGCTGTGGACTTAGGTTCTTCTATGGAGGGAAATGAAACTTTGTGCTGTTTTCCTTTTAGACAAGCAGTGCAGTCATCTTCACATTTAAACTCCTTCATAGGCAATCCCCTTACTAAACCATGGTTGATCAGCTGATTTATGTTTTTGAGATTAACATGACCCAGCCTTCTATGCCATAGTGTAGATTCTTGAGGGGAAGCCTTGGAAAATAGGCAAGGATGGCCTTTGAGATCTATTTTCTTAGAAAGATCTAAGGCATACACTCTTCCTGTCCTGTTGGCCTTAAGGAGAGTGTGTTTATCCAACACCTTGTCAATCAAACTCAGAACTTTGGATGACAGAATCCGGCAGTTCTGACTTGTGAAAAGAGCAACATGGCCTTTGTCACACATTTGACTGACACTCAAGAGGTTGTACTTGAGATTTTCCACATGGTTAACATCATCAAACTTTATTTCCCCATTGGAAACAAAGCCTTTGCCGATGATGTAACCCTTTGCATCATTGCCAAAAGATACAAATCCCTTCCTTCCTTGAGAGTAGTCATTAAGAAGTGATCTGTTTCCTGTCATATGCATGGATCCTCCACTGTCTACATACCAGATGCCTCTGTGGCATGTTGAAGAACCCTGCAGAACAAAGCAAATTAGTTAGATTTTGAGACCCAAACCTTTTTGGTTTTGGGCCTATTCACATCAACAGATGGTGGACTAACAAGTTTGCTGGAAATAACAGCTTGAGAGGAAGAGAATGGTGGAGAAGAGGAATCCTTTGGCTTGGACCTCCTTTTCTGTGGATTCAACATAGGAACATCTAATTGGTTGACTCTTCCCAATAGATGTTGAACCATCATAACCAGTTGTGTCTGATTTTGTGATAAAGCTTTCAGCTCTTCAGACACATTAGCACTGGAGTTTGATAAGTTCTTATGTTGCACCTTCTTCTTTTGAGCAACCTCAGCTGTTACCTGTTTAACCCCTTCCTTTTTGGATTTCTTTTTGGACTTAAGGATTACAGGATTTGATGTTGCTGGTACAAATGTGGCTTTAAACTCATTTTTCATTTTAACCATTTTCTCTTTAATTTCATCTTTATGTTTGAGTTTGGATCCTCTTTTGTACCAACAATCATCAGTGAGATGATTAAACAAACCACATACTTCACATGGTTTCTTTTTCATCTTATGTTGATCATCAACTAAAGAGGATGAAACTACTGAAGACTTGCTCTTCAGTACATTGGAAGCACTATTTGCTTTCTTGACTTCCTCTTTAGTAGTCTTCAAACTCTTTCTACTGACAGTTTTCTTCTTTTCAGTGCTGTCAGTAGTTGGAGCTTGAACTTCAGGAGTTAAATCTTGCTCTCCAGTCCTTTCAGGACTTTCAGAAATAACTCCTGAGTTGACCAACTCTTTGATCATGTGAGTGTCAGCAATTGAACCATCAACATTAGCTGATAGGTTCTGAGAGGGCTTAGTGCTGACTTCAACTTTTGATGATGCTTTATCAAAAAGTGAATCACATGATGAGGTGGATTGGTTATTGCTTTCTCCATCAGATTTCACCTCTACTCTTGGAGCAAAATCTGTAGGAGGAGCAGTGTGATTATAACCAATGCCAAACTTCACATTGGAAGCTGATTGCTTACTAAGAAGCATCTCAAAACCTTTGCATGATTGTACCCATCGATCACACTCTACTTGGGTGACTGCAAGGGTTTCTTTAAGACTTTTCTGGTCTTCCAGAATAACCTCTAGCTTAGCCTTTTCATCATTTAATTGGCATTTAAGCTTATAAATCTCATCATTTTTACTATTAAGAGCAGACTCATACTCAGCTTGTCTTTTGGAAATTGTTTTCTCAAACTCAAGTTTTTCATTTATTAATGCTACATTTGCCTCTCTAATAGAGACAAAGGCAGCAATGCAAGATTCAGAACATAACTTGGCTTTAGCCTCTGAAGATACCTGAGTTACCTGTGAAGATGATGCAGTTGAGCAGGAACCCTCAGTTGATTCCAGAGCCATAAGTGCCAGATTCCCAAAAGGACTATCACCACCATGTTGATCAGCACTTGTGAACAGTTGTTCATGACCAGACATGTCATCTGGCAAGCTGCTCCAATCAACAACTTCTGGGGTGAAGAAGCTATGTTGTTGAGGTTGAGGGGGTTGATGAGATGGTTGAGGTTCTGGGAGTGCATGAGGTTGTGGTACCATAGGAGCTTGAACTTGACTGGTTTGTGGTATGTAATAACACGGGTAAGGGTAAGGCATTTGACCCTGAGGAACAAAATATGCAGGAGATTGTAGTTGAGACTGATGACTAGAATTGACAGGATGTTGCCCTTTGTTTTGTTGACTATTGCTAGGAAAAGTCACAAAAGGTGCAGAGGAATTAGATCCAGATGATCTACATTCTCTAGCAAAGTGTCCAAGCCTTTGGCATCTGTGACACCTCAACTTACTCTTGTCAAAACCAACTTTGGTTTTGCCAGAGAGTCCTGGGAACTTTCTTCCAGTTCTTTTGTAGAACTTCTGAGATCTGATATTTATCAAGGCCATTTGGCTCAAAATATCCATCTCTTCTAAGTCATCATCAGCAATCCCCTTGAGATCATCCATGATGAAGCATAGATTGTCATTATTACACCCAGAAAATTGACTATCAACACTCACAAATGCTGAATCAGAAATGTTTGAAGAGAAATCAATATGCTCATCATACTGGCATTCAGATGAAGCATATTCTGACTCATGACTAACCAGAGCAGTGTTGCCTGGTACAAAGTCCTCAGTGAGCTTACCAGATGAAGACAGTTTTCTCTTTTGTTCTATCTCTCTCTCAAATGTGAGCAATTTCCCATGAAGTTGGGTGAGAGATAGTTTGTCCAAATTTGCACTGGAGCGTAGGACAATGGTATATGTATCCCATCTCTCAGGCAGTGATCTGAGAAATCTGTTATTCATCTGAATATTAGTATACTCATGTTTGACCATTTTCAATTCAGAGATCAAACAAGAGAACCGCTCAAACTGTTGAGTCAGTGTCTCACCCTTCCTATGAGAGAATGTCTCATATTGTTGGGCAAGGATCTCTCTATTATTTGCCAAGACCTCATCTGTTCCTCCAAATTGTTCTTTCAAGGCATTCTAGAGGTCATGGGCAGATTCATAATGCATTAGCCCAGAATAAATTTCATTGGGTAGTGCCATGGCCAGAATTCCATGAGCTTTTGCATCTATCTCAAACAATTTCTTATCCTCATCTGAGTATTGATCCTTCCTCTTCGGAACCATTTGATTGGTTTCCGGGTTATTCACCATAGGCTTGTGTGGACCATGTACCACTGATGTCCAACAACCTGAGCTGTTAACAGACAGGTGATGGAGCATACGACGTTGCCATATGTTATACTCATTCCTAACCAGCATTGGAGGCTTGGTTGAGGAACCAGTATTGTGAGGATCATTGGAAGGAGTAGTCATTTTGGATCCAAAAACAATTTTATTCAAGCAAAAAAAAAATATTTAGACACACCACAACAAACTCAATAAAAACCAAGAATAAGTCTCAGGATGAATGATTAAAAGCACAGAAAATTCAATCTCTATAACAGTTTCTTGCAAAAATGCTAATTCAATCAAACTTGGATCTTGAAGAGCAGTTTCAATGATCAATTATTAGATCGATCAATGATTAACAGGCTCTGATACCATTTGTCAGGATCAGTGATCACAAGTTTGAAGTATTAGAGTGTAATGCAGCGGAATGAAAAGAAGAATTAGTCAAATTATAGCAAGAGTTTGTTACTTGTAAACAAATGCGAGAAAATATTTTTCTGTGATAAGGAATGTTTCAATAATGCCCAATATTATTGCTAAATCATTCACAGTTACAATAAGGTTGGCACTCCTTATATAGAGTGCAATCACTGCTGTAATCACGGGATGGTGATTACTAGCAGATCTAGTACAAAAATAACTAATACTTAATAAACTACTGAAATGTTCACAACTACTGAGAACATGTCAGAGTGCTAAGTATAAAACATAAAACAACTGAAAAGAAACTACTGATACTACAACGACTGAAGAACAAGCTCTTCAGTCGTTTTACAAAACTAGCAAAAAGAGAAAACATAAAACTACTGAAAGTAAACCGTCACAACTACTGAAGAAGTTCTCTTCAGCTGTTGTGACAACGTCTGATACTTTGTCTTCAGCACTTGTCTTCAGACTTTGTCTTCAGCACTTTTCTTCAGACTTTGTCTTCAGCACTTGTCTTCAGACTTTGTCTTCAGCACTTGTGTCTTCAGACTTTGTAATCAGTTGTTGTCTTCAGCTGTTGTGGACTTCAGTAGTTGTTGTGACGTCTGTGGGACTTAAAGGTTTTTTTGATCCGGCTCATTGGTTCTTTTGGTCCAACACAACTCGACCTTAGCCTCAGAAGATACATGTGGTACCTGTGATGATGAAGCATTTGAGCATGAACCATCAGTAGACTCCAAGGCCATAAGAGCAAGATTTCCAAAAGGATTTTCACCACCATGTTGACCAGCACCAGAAAACAATTGTTCAGGATAACCAGATAGATCATCTGGTAAGCTACTCCAGTCAACAACTTCAGGTGTGAAAAAGCTTTAATGTGATTGAGATTGAGATTGTTGATTTGATTGAGATGGTTGAGGATCAGGTAGGGCATGTGGTTGTTGAGTTATGGGTACTGGAACCTGACTAGACTGAGGCATGTAAAAACAGGGATAAGGATATGGCATTGGACCTTGAGGGACAAAAAATGCAGGAGATGATTGAATTTGTGAATGATGATCAGAACTGGTAGAATGTTGCCCTTTGTTTTGTGAGCTATTTCTTGGAAAGGTCACAAAGGGTGCAGAAGAGTTAGATCCAGATGATCTACACTCTCTTGCAAAATGTCCAAGTCTATGGCACTTGTGACACCTCAACTTGCTCTTGTCAAAACCAACTTTGGTTTTTCCAGAGAGACCAGGAAATTTTCTACCTATCCTTTTGTAAACTTTTTGAGATCTGATATTGATTAATGCCATTTGGCTCAAAATATCCATCTCTTCCAGATCATCATCAGCAATTCCTTTCAAATCATCCATCAAAAAGCACAAATTATCACTACTACACCCTGAATTACTATCAACACCAACAAAAGCATGATCTCCACTGTTTGAAGAGAAATCTATATGCTCATCATAAGAACTTTCTGATGCAGCATATTTTGACTCATGACCAACCAGAGCAGTATTACCTGGTACAAAATCATCAGTGAGCTTCCCAGATGAAGCCAGTTTCCTTTTCTATTCTATCTCTCTTTCAAATGTTAATAGTTTCCTATGAAGTTGGGTAAGAGATAGATTGTCCAGATTTGCACTGGAGCATAGGACAATAGTATATGTGTCCCATCTCTCAGGCAGGGATCAGAGGAATCTGTTGTTCATCTGACTGTTTGTATATTCATGTTGAACCATTTTCAGCTCAGATATCAAACAGGAAAATCGCTCAAACTGTTGAGTCAGTGACTCACCCTTTCTATGAGAGAATGTCTCATATTGCTGGGCAAGGATCTCTCTATTGTTTTCTAAGACCTCATCAGTTCCTCCAAATTGTTCTTTCAGAGCAACCCAGAGATCATGAGCAGTTTCATGATGCATAAGTCCATAATAGATTTCATTAGGCAGTGCCATGGCCAGAATTCCATGGGCTTTAGCATCAATTTCAAACAGTTTCAGATCTTCATTTGAGTATTGCTCTTTCTTCTTCGGAACCATCTCATTGGTTTCCGGATTACTCACCATAGGCTTATATGGTCCATGAACCACTGATTTCCAACAACCTGAACTGTTAACAGACAGGTGATGGAGCATTCGGCGTTGCCATATGTTATACTCACTCCTAACAAGCATCGGAGGCTTTGTTGAGGAGCCAGTATTGTGAGGATCATTGATTGAAGTAGTCATTATCACCGATTCAAACAGATTCAATGAAATTTTAACAAATCTAGCACAAAAACTCAACAACTCAGTTTGAAACAAAACGAATCTCAAATTAATTCACCGGAAGCAACAGAAAATCAAACTCTATAACCAATTCTTGCAAATTTGCTAATTCGATCAAACTTAGATATCAAAAGAGCAGTTTCAATGATCAATTGTTAAATCTGTTGGAGCTGTAAAAGATAGTCTATATTATCAACACAATGAAAGTAAACAAAAGTCAACGTCACGGTCAAAGTCAACAAAAGTCAAACCGAACACGTTCGAGACGAGGAACCGAGACGAGAAGTTGAAGATTTAAATGACTAGGAGTTTCATTGTAATAAATATATTTTGTGTGAACAAAATATATTTTATCTTTATTTTAGTCATTTTTATGCTTAATATGTAATTTTGTATTAATTAGCCTAAGTCTAGGGGGTTAAGTGCAATTAGTGAATATTAGTCTAGACAATAAATAGGTTAATTGTCATTAGTGTTGGTTAATGGTTGCATGACCAATTGATTGAGGGATTTACTTGTAAACAATATTATTAGCAATCAAGAGAGATCAAAGGGGTTTTATGGTGTTTATCATTATTTTGATCTAATTCTTCATGATTTGATTCAAGTTTGATCATCCTGGAGTTACAAAATCGATCAACGATTAACCAGCTCTGATACCATTTGAAAGGATCGGGATCTAGTTTGATCAATTAGATTAAGTTTTGCAGCGGAATATAACAAGAATTAGATAAAATTTAAGCAAAAATAATATGAATATTCAATTCAAACAATGACGATTATAGAGAGAGAGAGTTTTCTGCAAATAGAATATTTTCATTCACGTATAAGCTTCTTTTGCAAAACAATTAGGTCAACATTCCTTTTATAAAGGAATATGACGTCAGCTGATGTCACTTGATAGTGACATCTAACTGATTTATACAAACAACTGAAAGTAGACTAAACTACTGAAGATGTCCACAACAACTGAGGACACTTTCACAAAAAGCTAAGTACAAGCTACAATTACAACTACTGAAGTTATAACATCTGAAGCGTAAGAACTTCAGATGTTTTACATAAAATAAAACTACTGAAAAGTGAACCATCACAACTACTGAAAAGAACTACTTCAGCTGTTGTGACAACTTCTAAGAACTTGGTGTTCAGACTTTGTCTTCAGCAGATGTCTTCAGACTTTATCTTCAGACTTTGTCTTCAGCAGATGTAGACCACTTCAGTTGTTATGATATCTGTGGGACTTAAAGGTTTTTTTGATCTGGCTCATTGGTTCTTTTGGTCCAACAAGTAAAGGGGATGACTTCTAAACCAACACCACAACCTCAACCTGAACCAATTCCTTTCCCTTTCCCCATCAAAACTGAGCCAACCACTGATCCATACACTCCTAAAACCACACCATCAGCCATACCATCTTCCTCACCCATTCCATCACAACAACCACCATAACTACCCCTCCTTAAGCCCAAAACACTTCCCAAAACCCAACCTTCATCTACCCAACAACCACCCAAGTCATCCTCACAATCATCCAAACCTCTTTCTTTAGAAGAATTCAAGGAGATCAAGAAGAAGCTCATCAAATGTACCACTCTGAGCGGTATCTCTTGTGAGGAGGGGTATAGTAAACTAACTTTCATTGATGGCTCCTCATGTTCCCTCATAAAAGAAAAAATCCTTGATCTGCCTAGAGGAACACTAGACCAGGCACTTAGACTCTTGGCAACAAACCTTGACTCTCTTGAGGAAGAAAAGAAGTTGCTAAGAAGAAAGCTGGTGACTATACAGGACACTAGCAAGGGTGACAAGTTACCATCTCAATCCCTTATTCCTAGAAAGAAAATAGTCCAGTAGAGGTTCGAAGACTCTTTTCACAACTTTATTATGGAAAGAGAGAATGGAGAAGTCAAAAGGCTCAATGTCTCTTCTCTGCTACACTCAAGCGGATTTGACATTGCTGAGTTAGTAGAGAAACCATTCTCCAATGCCTCCAACTCTGATATAGCTGCTCACATAAGAAATCATCTGAGCAGTCTTCATCTGGTCGAATTGACTGTAAGGGCCAAGATTGAAGCAGGGTTAAAAGTGAGAGAGAAGGAAGAGAAGGAAGGGTCAATCACCAAAGGCAAGGCCTTCTTACAAATGGTTGAAGGCCTTGAATTGGAACCAATAGTTTGATGGGAGTAAGACTACAACTCCCTTCAACTAACTCTCTTTAGAGGGACACAACAAACGGTGCATATCATTCAAAGCAATAGACTGGATCTTCTATCTATGAATGATTTGTACAAACTTCTCAGCACCACATCTGGAAAGAATAAAGAGATAGATAAGTATCTTCTCTCTTTGGTGCTGAAGGTTTTGAGAAGAAGAAACAAGTGAAGTTTTGGTAACATCAGCCTAGGGGGAGTTTGTTGGACCAAGTAAGGCTGGTGCAACAAAAAAAACACTTAGACAAATTTGGTGCAACTGATGAAGAGCTTCTGAAGGCAAAAACTGAACTTCCAAAGGTCAAAGCTGAAAGAGCTTCCGAAGAGGAACGCTAACTTCTGAAGACAAATTCTTCCTCCTTCTGAAGATCAACACTTCAAAGAATTCAAGACAATGACTTCCGAAGCATGAAGTCCTGAAGATCAAGTCAAACCTTGGAAGAAGTAGCTTCTTCCGAAGTATAAGTAGCTTTGGAAGAACTTTTTCTTCCGAAGCCAGTTAACCTTCAGAAGAATCTACTATGAACCAGTAGACATAAGTATGGTCCCTCTGACACACCGTTGCAACCTCTGAGATACTGCATGGCACTTTCCCACGCTCATGTAGTTAACCATACTTTAATCCACTATTCATCCCTTATCAGTTAGTACAGTTACCAACTTTGGTTGGTGACAAAAGGTAAGTCATGGACATGTCATGACTACCAAATCTTAGATAGTATTTTATCTTAGACGCCTTACTCCTAGCAATGTAGTATTTGTCTAGTAGTAAATTCCCAGCTGGTATCAAAGTATAACCAACTGTAGATAGTAGTATATATAGTTTCTCATTGTAACTCATTTGTTATGCTTGTAAGATTCTTGTAATGTTTTGAGTTGAGAAGTAATATATACAAGTATCTTGAAAAACTTTCTCTTGTGTTTGTTTACTTATTATATTACTATTAACTCTTAAGAGGTTCTGTGTCATCAATCCGAGTGTGACTTATTATATTACTATTGCAATTTGGTTGCCCCTTTTTGGCTGCTCAAGGGAGTATTGGGACTCACCCTAAGGGCTAATGGTTTGGGTTTCGGGCTCATCAGGTTGAGACTGAGGAGACTCAACACTGATATTAAGGTCAATGGTGGAGGATGGTTGGACCTCAGACTGAGTGGGGGAACTTGTTCAATCATAGTAGATTAAACAAGGGTTCGTTTGGAACGTCTCTAGTAAATGGATTCAATAGGGTGGGGTGTAACAATTGGTAGTGAAGTGGTTGTGTCTGGTGTGGGTTCATCACCTATTGGAATCACAGGGATGTCACTAGGAGCCATTGGCTCAATCATACATGGAAGAAGGTTAGTAAATGTTCCAGAGAAGTTTGTAGACACCCTCTTCAGGATTTTGAAGATGCCCTGCCTCATGTGAGGGACAAGAAGTGTTTCTTCAAGTTGAAGTTTGTCTTGATCCAGCTCATAGTTAATGATGTATTGAATAAAGCTTCGATACATGTAGAATGGTTCCCTGTGGACGTTTCCTCTGAGGTTATTCAACAAAAACTTGGAGTAGTTGAATCTGAGGCCTCTGACCAATCCATGAACAAGGCATCCGTGATCATAGGGAATTTGATCCCACCCTCCAGATTTGTTGGAAAGACAATGGAGAATAATGTGAAGCAGGAATTCTAGTTGTAAGAGAAATTGAATTTATAGATTGTTGACCTGCTCACATCTCCACCATATCCCATTTGGGTATATGTGTCTTTAAGATTGGACTTGGTAAATTCCGTGGGAGCGCCTTCATCATGAAGCTCCAGATGCTCCCTGATTGTTTGTTCAGATATGATCAAGCATTGTCCGCAGATGCTCGATTGGATAACCCTTACTCCATTCAGCGTATCACTTTGACCATTTGCCAAAAATTCGACTATATGGTTGGAGTAAACAGTAGGGTTTACAGTGAGGGCGGTGAAATATGTGGATTGAGTTAGAAACTGGATGATGGGGGCAAAGTCAGCATCCTTGAATAATCAAGGAGTGTGACCTGGTTGTGCTAAGGATTTAGGGCCATTTTTTCGAAAGAACTGAGGAAGAAGTAATTTGTAAGAGTGAGTTGCAAAGAAGATGTTGGAACTTTAGGGTTTGTGAGCGGGTAAAAAGATTAAAGAAAAGAAGTCGGAAGATTTAAATGGGGGTAAAATGTTAGATGGATAAGGTGAAATGACATATTGGGTTCTGATGTGATAGGGGCGGTAAGGATAAACCATCTAAAATATTCCAACAACATTAACAAAACCTTACCATTTTACAGAGTGGGGCCCAAAGATTTCCGTTACACAGTAAGGCTTTCTTCCGAGAGTAAAAGTTTTCCAAAGGTAATATCTTCCAAGACAAAATTTACTTTCGAATGAAAATTATGTCCGAAGAGAAATTTGCATCAGAGAGTACAATGGTCTTCCGAGAGAAGAAGCTTTAAAGTTTCTGAAGTATATTTGGTATAAGATCAAATGTTCTTCTGAGACCAAAAACTCTTTGGAAGGAAATACTTGTTCAAAGGAATTTTCCTTCGGAAGAAACATAAAGATATCTTTCGAGGGTAAATTTCTTTTCGGAAGAACTTATACTTAGAAAATTTTAAGAAAGACCTTTTGTAATAGGGCTTGGATTGTAAAGAGACAACATAAACAAAACACGTATTGAAGAAGGTTTAAAAAGAGATAAACTTGTCAATGTTTATCATCCCAATAGCTGTAATTAGATACTTAAATCTTTGTTCATCAAAACTTTTGGTAAACAAGTCAGAATATTGTTCATTTGAGTCAACTCTGACTAGTTTAGTCAGGTTTTTCTCATGAATATCTCGAATGAAATGATACATGATGTCAATGTGCTTTGTCTTGGAGTGCTTGACATGATTCTCTATAACAGAGATGGCACTCTTGTTGTCAATATGGATAGGGGTCTTCATGAAGTTAAATCAGTAGTCTAACATCTGATTTTGAATCCAAAGCTGTGAAGTCACTGGATCGGTAAACATCCGAGCATGTTCTTGACGGAAGGATAAACAACAACAAAAACCAAGAGACAATCAATAACACGAACTATAATATAATGGTTTCATTGATAAAAAACCTAACGATTACAAGCTCGTTACAACATAAGAATCAAGACTCTTGGCAAGGGGAGATCGAGCATGACCTCCCCTCTCATCCGGCAGCCCTAGGCCCCGGGCAGACTCCCTCCCCAAACCCTTAATCTCTCTACACATTGAAACTGGTATATATAGGCTTCGGCCCATATTGGATGCGATTGGGCCCATTCGTGCGATCGGACCATGCGTATGGTTCAATCGTACGACTGGACCATGCGTATGGTTCAATCGTGCGACTGGACCATATTTATGGTTCAATCTTACGAATGGCCAATCACATCTCTCAGTCGCACGACTGGCCCATTAGTAAGGCTTAGTCGCACGACTGAGTCTCATTCGCATATGCTCCTACGAATGACCCAGTTTCATGTGTTTACAACATATCAGGTGTATTACATTAAGCCTAGACTATTCGACAAGCGACGGACACACTATATATGACAATATATGCTCCAACAAATTCCCCCTTGGACGTTGCTTGCGAATAGTAGATAACACCTCTTACAATCTTCAGTCAATCTTTGCTCTGGTTGTCAATAGAATCAAACGAAAACCATATTAGCCAACGTTGCCGCTCCGTCAGGTTGCTACTATATCCCTGAAGATGAAATTAGGCACAATAGCTTTCGTTTACTTTGCAGAACACCATCACAGCATCAAGATTCCCCATATGACTGATTTTTCAAGATAATGACATGAACAGTTTTCCATTGCTTCAATCTTCACACAGGCTAACCTGATTAACATTAACACCTGCAGAAATTCCCCCTCACATTCAGCATATCCCAATATATAAACGTTGTGCTCTCTTGGCGTCTTCATACGGTGTATTGGGCAAAAGGTAGAAGGTTCCAATCCACAACTGACAATCTCAACCAAATCAGCATGCATGTAGATTCTTCATCGGAAACCGGCTCACATCATCACTTTCTGATTGCGTCTTCAATCTCTCTATACATGGATTCCCCCTAAGAATGAGAATCCTCTCTGTGCGGATAGATATAACTTGATTGGCCCATAAGTAGTCAGATGCTCCTGACTACCCCACAAAATCAGCACTGACTGCCGACATCTTCTCTTCTCTCTTTCGTGTTCCAAATACATTCACCTATTCTGGAGGTCCGACGAATAATGGGGTATACATCGAACTTGTTTGACAAAAGAACCGCAGGGTGAATGTGCTTTGCTCATCCTCAAATCTGTGCAAGAAGCAGTTCCAGACTCTTTTTTTTAGTCTCGAACAAATGCGGATGAGTCAATGCGGCTGGTCCATTCGTGCGATTGAACATACGACTGGTCCAGTCGCACGACTGAACATACGACTGGTCCAGTCGCACGACTGGTCCATTAGCGTGGTCCATTCGCATGGCCCAGTCGTACGAATGGTCCATTCGCATGGCCCAGTCGCATGAACGGGTCTGCACGCAGTTTTTCAGATCTGCAGCCGCCAGGGCTGCCCAAAACCCTAATCTGACGAATTCAACATGAACCGAAACAAAGTAGACATCATCAGATTCAAAAGGGTGATAGGAACGTGGTTTTGAGTGTAATTTTAACATAGAGATACCACACGTAACACGATCTGATCAAAACACGAAGAACACGAAGTGGGTTTAACGTCAAGATCTTAAATTGGATCCAGAAATCAAGAGCTCGGGTTGCTAGAATGATTGTTAGATCATTCCAGCAGTAACCGGCTCTGATACCAATTGTGAAGTCACTGGATCGGTAAACATCCAAGCATGTTCTTGACGGAAGGATAAACAACAACAAAAACCAAGAGACAATCAATAACATGAACTATAATATAATGGTTTCATTGATAAAACCTAATGATTACAAGCTCGTTACAACATAAGAATCAAGACTCTTGGCAAGGGGAGATCGAGCATGACCTCCCCTCTCATCCGGCAGCCCTAGGCCCCGGGCAGACTCCCTCCCCAAACCCTTAATCTCTCTACACATTGAAACTGGTATATATAGGCTTCGGCTAATATTGGATGCGATTGGGCCCATTCGTGCGATTGGACCATGCGTATGGTTCAATCGTACGACTGGACCATGTGTATGGTTCAATCGTGCGACTGGACCATATTTATGGTTCAGTCTTACGAATGGCCAATCGCATCTCTCAGTCGCACGACTGGCCCATTAGTAAGGCTCAGTCGCACGACTGAGTCTCATTCGCATATGCTCCTACGAATGACCCAGTTTCATGTGTTTACAACATATCAGGTGTATTACATTAAGCCTAGACTATTCGACAAGCGACGGACACACTATATATGACAATATATGCTCCAACAAAAGCAACTGAGCATAGCAACTTGTAGCAGTAATGCATTCAGCTTCAGCAGTTGATGTAGAGACACACGATTGCTTCTTACATTGCCAGGAGATGATTCTTCCACCAAGATATTGACATCCTCGGGATATGGATTTCTTGTTGATGTTGCAGCCACCATAGTCACTATCAGTGTAGCCATAGAGATTGAAGACTTGATTCCTAGGATACCATAGACCAAGTTTGGGAGCTCCTTTGAGGTATTTAAGAATTCTCTTGGCAGCAACTAGGTGAGACACCTTTGGAGCAGCCTGATATCTTGCACAAATACAAGATTCAAACATGATATTAGGTCTACTTTTGTGAGATACATCAAAGATCCTATTATTGCCCTATACTGATGCTGATCAGTATCCTCCCCCTCAGAGTCAGGACAAAGGTTGTGATATTTAGGTATAGGTATCTTGGATGGCTTATAATCTTTCATTTAAAATCTTTCTAAGATGTCATTAACATACTTAGATTGATTAATAAAGAACCCATCTTTCATCTGTCTCACCTGAATTCCAAGGAAAAAGTTCATCTTTCCCATGGACCTCATCTCAAACTTCTTCTTCATAATGCTTTCAAAGTCCTTGCACATCTGGTCATTTAATGAACCAAATATGATGTCATCAACATAGACTTGTACAAGCAGAATGTCTTTAGTAGTCTTCTTTATAAACGAAGTCTTGTCTATTGTGCCTCTGGTGTAGCCATGCTTCAGGAAAAATTGACAAAGTGTCTTACACCACAGCCTATGTGTCTAACAGCCCATGGAGAGCTTTATCCATTAAGAAAGTGTCTCACACCACAGTTTAACTTACCATTGCATACACTATCTCTGCCAGAAATGTATCCTCCGGCTTCACCTCCAAACTGAACAGGACCTCCATTAAAATGTTCAAAATGTTGAAGAAGAGATTTGTTCCCTGTCATGTGCCTGTAGTATCCACTATCTACAATCAACACATTGTATTTTTATAATGTGGATGTCCCTGCAGATAAGGTGAAATTATTAGTTTCTATTGGAAACCCAAGCCTTGTTAGTCTTGGGATCTTCTAATGCAGATGAGATAATTGAACCAAAATGTATGCATGGGGGTTCAATTATGGTTTGTGAAGAAGAGGTTTGGGCTACAGCATCTTCTCTGATCTTCCATTCCAGCCTTTGGTTGATCGAAGTAGATGAGTTTGTTGAGACTTGAGCAACATGACTTACTTCTGAGGCTTCTTTCTTCTCAGAAGCAGTTTTCACCACCTTTTCTTCTGAAGCAGTCTTCTTCGCAGAAGGTTTCTTTTGGTTTCTTTTCTTATGCTTTGACTTGTCTTCCGAAGCTATTTTCCTTTCGGAAGAATGAGTTTCTTCCGAAAACAACTTAGTTTTGGAGACAAGTTTTCCTTTCTTTAACACTTGAACCGTATGATCAGGTCCAAATATGAAACCCTCCTTGACTCTTTCTTTCTTAACATTGTTTTCATAATGTGTTTTTGTTGGATTGTAGTAACAATCTTTAGCCATATGGTTATGCAGACCACACATTATGCACTCAATGTTACTCTTCATAGGGCCTGAGGACTGTTACTTCTGGCACTTCTTTTCTTCTACAACAGCCTTCCCCTTTGACTTCTGATATTTCAACTGGATAGGAGTGCTGGTACTGGATAGGAGTGTTGGTACTACACTTCTTTCCTAGATCAGAGCTTCCAACCACTTGGAATCCAGCTGAGATAAACAAACCATTTTGCTTTGGGTCTATTTTCAGCTTTGACTCAGCAACCTTTTTAGCAACTCTTGCTGCCTTGATTTTGTTTCTTTTGGATTTGGTGGTCAAAGGTTTATCATAAGCGGTGTGGATAAGGTTTTATGCCTGATCCTTCTCTATGGTGCAACCATTGTTGCTTCATTCTTCTGCTCATTGGGTGATGGATCAGCAGTTGGAACCTCTTGCTCTTCAGTATCATATCTTGGTTGTCTGACAGATATGTAAGAGTGTTGTGGAGCAATTTCATTGGTTCCCAACCCACCTTTGTTTTGATAACACATCTTTGAGTGGGAGGATGATGCAATAATGATTTTGAAGTTATGCTCTTCAATAGCGTACTTCTTTGCTTTAGCCTCAGCTATTACTAGCTGGGTTTAAGCCTCAGTCAACTTGGAAATCACATCCTTAACTTGAGCCCTGTAATTTGAATGTTCATGTTTTAAACAAGCCACAGTTTTCTCTAACTCTTAAATTTTTTATTTATAGTTAGATTCTGCCTATTTAAAATCAGATTTCAGTATATTCAAAGACTCAATATCAAATCTGATCTCCATGTTGTAGTCCTGATAAAGTTTAACCTTAGCTATGCATGTTGGAGTACAGAGATGTTCATATACCTGATTATCTTATGTTCCAGCCATGAGAGCTTGAGCTGGAGTTACATCCTGCATCATAAAGCTCTAGTCAACTTCTTGAGCAACAGCAGTTGTTTGTTGTTCAATTGGCTTTGTAGCGGTTTTTGGAGTAGCAAGATAATGTTGAGAGGCATGAGTAGCTCCAGGGTTGGACTTTGGAGCCTTGCATTCCCTTGTAAAATGACCAAGTTTGTTGTAGTTATAGCACTTGGCCTTTGATTTGTCTAACCCAAATTTGATGTTGGTTGGGTTCATAGGGAACTGTCTTCCAGTTCTTTTAAAGAACTTCTTTGCTCTATAGGTTAAAAGAGCCATTTGTTGGACAATGTTCATGTATTCAACGTCATATGGGGTGAAGCATTCTAGATCATCAAAGCAAAACTAAAAATCACTAGATTGCCCATTTCCTGAAACAAAGGGACAACTATCCTGGAAGGGACTTGGTTGAGCCTGTTGAGACCTGGGTGTCTCAGGAAAAGTGATGTATGGCCTAGAGAAAGATTATAATTGTTGGGGGTAGCTCGGGTACTGCTGGGGCTGAGGAGTTCTTGAGCCTTCAGCAACGAGTAAAGCATTGCTAGCAGGAAGGCTAGAGGTTTTGCTCATCTGGTGACCTCTCTGAGTCTCCATCTCTACACGGTATCCATCAAGGATGCCATATAGTTCGGTCATGGTGAGAGTGTTTAGATTCCCAGTCCTCTTGATAGAGACACAATAGAAAGTCCACCCATGAGGAAGTGCACTCATGAACTTTCTCACAAGATCTCTCTTCTCAAGACTCACTCCCACTGACTGAAGTGATAAGACTAAGTCCATATACCTGAAGTATTGCTGGCTTAGGGGCTAGTGATAAGAGTGCAATTGTCGAACTGCTGCTTTAGGGTATCTCTCTTGGACTCTTTGGAGTCGATTGAACCAGAATACATCAATGTCAAAACATCAAAAATTTCTTTGGCAAACTCACAATGCTCAAAGCCTATAATTATAGAGTTTGGTATAGCTGTAAGCATTACTAACATGGCCTTGCTATTGATGTCCATCTACTTGAAGTCTTCATCAGAGTAGTCTTCAACAGCTTTCTCTATCATCGCACCATTACCAGCCGGTGACTCCACCTTTGGCTTGTAAGGTCCGTGAGTGATAGATCTCCACATTTTACTGTCTTGATACTTAATGAAACCTTCAATACATTTACACCAAGATCTGAAAATATTAGGGGTGATGATAGGAGCCTTAGTTGTTGTTCCCATTTTATATTCAGAAGATTTCTGGTTGAGGGCTATTTTTTAGTGTAGTGAGTGAATAAGTGAAGAAACAAGTTGATTTTGATGGTTGGATCTCACAATCAAGAGACTAAGATGTTCTGATACAAATTGAAGGATCGGTTATGGTCACTCAACACAAGGTTTAACTCTTAAACTCAATTAGATACACTTGATTAATGATGTAGATGCCTTGAAAGAGTTGATAATAATATACTAAGTGAATAAAACACAAGAAGTGGTTTTCAAGATACTTGTATATATTACTTCTCAACTCAAAGTTTACAAGACTCTTACAAGCATACTAGCTGAGTTACAATATGAAACTATATACACTACTATCTACAACCGGTTATACTTAAACTACCAAGCTGGAACTTACCACTAGACAATTACTACATTGCTAGAAGTTAGGCATCTAAAATAAAATATTATCCTAGACTAGGTAGTCATGACGGGTCCATGACTTACCTCTTGTCACCAACTAAACGTGGTAACTGTACTAACTGATAAAAGGTGAATAGTGGAATAAAGTATGGTCAACTACATGGGCGTGGGAAAACGCCAAACAGTATATCAGAGATGGCAGCGGTTGTCAGACCGACTATACTTATGTCCACTGGTCATAGTTGGTTCTTCCGAAGGTTAACTGGCTTCCAAAGAACAAGTTCTTCCGAAGCCACTTATACTTCGGAAGAAACAACTTCTTTCGAGATTTCTGCTTGTCTTCAAGACTTTCTTCTTTGAAAGTCTTTATCTTGAAACTTCTAAGTGTTTAGCATCGGAAGAGAAATTACTTAGTCTTGGAAGACTTAGTTTCTCTTAGAAATTTCTTCTTATTTAGCTTTAGAAGTTCTTCAACTTGACTTCAGAAGTGCAGATTAGCTTCAAAAGACTTTCTTCAGTTGCAATAAAATTTTTCTAAGTGTGGTTTGGTTGCACCAGCCTTATCTGACCCTACACAATGTACAAAATAACAGTATCCGCATTTGTTTTTCTTTTGCCGCATTTGTTATTGATACATCCGTATTTGTCTTTCTGGATGTACAATGTCTTGGCTGCATTTGTTAACTTAGGCATAAGTATTTTTTTTCGTTCACCCGCATTACTCTATGCGCGTTTGTTCAGCGGCAAAGAGTAATGCGGCTGAACAATACTAAGCCTTTTCTTCTTTCCGCATTTCTTCACACTTCATCCGTATTTATCAACACTTGTAATATTCCAGCTAGAAAAATTTCATCGCTACTTGATTTGGCATTCATGATCCTTTCAAGATCCAACAATTATTATTTTGAGTGAGACCACAAGTCTAGTTAGATATTTAGGATTTTATTTTAAACTCTATTATATTTTAAATACTAATTAATAAACTATTTTACCAACTTATACCTAGATACACATTTTATTAATGAATGAAGAATGATTGACAATTTAATCAAATAAACTAATCAAACAAACATCACAACCATATTGTTCAGGAAATAAGTTAAATTAAAAGAAAATTGTACGCCCACCGACGAACCCAACCATTAATGTTTATCAAAGCACATCAACAAACCATAGATCCTATCGATTAACCTCGTCAAGTGAAAGAGAATGAAAATCGATAAATAAACAAATAACCATGCACATGCTTAAAGAAATCGGTAATAGAAATATATTAAATTTCATACTTAAAGAAATCGATAATAGAAATCAAATCGTATTTGCCGGTATTAACTTAAATCATAATCCCATGATAACAATATCAATCGATTTGATTAATAATTTCAATAACAATAGCCATTTAGCAGCATACAGGCAAAAACAAAGGACATATTGTTGGATCTAGAAAGTCTGGTGCAACCAAAACCAAAACACTTAGACAATTTTGGTACAACTTATAAAGGTCTTCCGAAGCTAAGTACAGAACTTTCGAAGTCAAATGGAGTTCTTCCGAAGCCAAAGAAGAAGAACTTCGGAAGATCATCTTCCGAAGGAAGACTCCAGCTTCCGAAGACAAAGTCTTGGCTCTTCAGAAGTTCAAGACGTAGAAGAAATACGAAGTTCAACTTCCGAAGTATAAAGATATGAAGAAGTCCTCAAGCCTCGAAAGAAGTAGCCTCTTCCGAAGTATAAGTGGCTTCGGAAGAACAAGCTCTTCCGAAGCCAATTAACCTTCGGAAGACACTACTATGAACCACTGGACATAAGTATGGTTCTTCTGACACTCGCTGCAAGTCTCTGAGATACTGCATGGCGCTTTCCCACGCCCATGTAATTGACCATACTTTATTCCATTGTTTACATTTTATCAGTTAGTACAGTTACCAACTTTAGTTGGTGACAAAAGGTAAGTCATGGACATGTCATGACTACCTTATCTTAGATAATATTTTATCTAAGATACCTTAACTTTAGCATTATAGTATATGCTTTAGTCATAGCTTTCCAGCTGGTATCAAGGTATATCCAGCTGTAGGATCTAGTATATATAGTTTCTCATTGTAACTCATGTGATATGCTTGTAAGAGTCTTGTAATACTTTGAGTTGAGAAGTAATATATACAAGTACTTTGAAAATTATGTTACTTAGTATATTATTATCAACTCTTAGAAGGGATTCTGTATTATCATCTGAATCGAGTGTAATTCAAGTGAGTTTGAGAGAAAAACAAAGTGTTAAGTGACAAAAACCGACCCTGCACATATCAAGAAAGAAAAGATAGTCACCGCCTTTAAATGGAACCAACACATCCTTGTCAACCACCGCATCGAAAGAAATAAACTGTGGAAAAAGTTTAAGGAAAGACGACAATAGTGATTCAAGATAACAAAATGCAAAAAGGAATATAGTTGAGGAATACAACTTGTAAAATTAGTAACGTGAATTGTAAGTTGATGATTCTAGTCATGTTACTTGATCAATTATGCTTCCGTGTTGATATTTTAAAATGAAAAAAAGTAACAAATTTTCAGTGTAATTATTGATGATCAAAAAGTATATAAAAGTAAAGATGTTACACACCTCAAGTTTTAACTTATTTTTTGTATGAAAAGATATTTCAATAGTACTAACAATGAACAATAAAAAGATGAAAAAAAACATGAAGAAGTTTATTAAGTGGCGAGAAATCTTTTCATTGGTAACTAGCAAATACGAATGATAGGTGATAAGACTTAATGAAACGTTACATAAAATGACTAAAATTACCTTACATAGGGGACACTTGGTTTATTTTTTGGTTTGAAAATAGAAGACGTCAAGGACTATTCATATTATCCTGAATCCCAAGTACAAAAGATGTAACTTTTGTAAGCTAGGGATAAAATAAGGGTGATATGATGAATAAATGAACATTATTATGGTGTTGTAGTATGGTGTTTAAAAACATATGATCACACTTAGCTTCTGTTGGATATATAAGTGAAAAATAATTTTTCAATTGTTTTGGACATTGATAATTATTTATATATGTTAATAAAATTAATTTTTATTAGTGAGTTTACATTCTTCTATATGAGATGATCACAACGAATCAAACCGTGTCCGAATCAGAGCTATAATGAACGAGATATCGATGCTCTAAGGTGTGTGATTGAAGGAAATAGATAACGAGTTAATCTGAATCCTCTACAATAATGTGATTAGAGGTTGTAAGGTTTTATATAAGGCTGATGCACCCAAAACATTCAAAGTCTTTCCTACATGCATCTACTGAAGTGCAGAGTAGAAATGCTTCAGAAGTTTTACACCATTCACTAGAAAATATTCTAAGTGTAAAATCTTCCGAAGCCAAAAGTGAAGTCTTCCGAAGCTTCAAAGACAAAGTCTTCCGAAGCCAAGAAGTGAAGACACATTTCTTCCGAAGACTTTTGAATACATGCTTTATCTAATGTACTTTTCCATAAAGCTGGACCACCTTTCCGCTGCAACTCTGTTTAGTCACCAACTTACATGAGTTGGTGAAAAGGTCCATGCTTTTGGTAACTGTACATTAAGGTCTTGAGTTTATGTTTTCTACTTTATGTACTTTTATCCTTTTTGTAATATCTTAGGATGTGAGCTATGGCATGTCATAGTCACTAGTCAAAAGGCAATCTGCCTTTTGACTCTACATTTGATTTTGTTGTCTAGTTCAAATGTTTCCAGCTGGCCTTCAAAGTATGGCCAGCTGTAGGATGTAGTATAAAGTATCTCAGGTCCTTGTAACTTTGTTTTTATACTTTGTAATACTTGTAAAAGAACTTGAGAGCAATATACAGCATTCTTGAAAACCATATACTTGTGTTGTTTGCATCTTGTTCTGTCTCATATTTTACTTGTGTTCTTAGTATCAAACTCTTAAGTTACCAGTTCCCTATTTGATCTGTTAAGTGTTCTAAAGCTCTCTCCTCAATGTGTTGTTGTGTTGTAAGTGACTAGCCCTTAAACGGTCTTGCAATTGGTATCAGAGCATTCCAGGCTCTTGATTATAAGATCTCACCATCTTAAGATCCCTCACACACATAAAATACTTAACAACTCAAATGGCAGCTATCGCTAAGGCTGATATGGAAACTGGAACAATGACAAAGTCCCCACTGATCACTTTTGAAGACTTTGATACTTGGTGTTAACGAATGGAAGACTTTATCAAGTCTCAAGACTCCAGGATGTGGGAATCTGTTGTCTCAGGACCTTACATACCAAGCACCTCTTCAGCTGCTGCTGGAGGTGGTATGATTCCAAAGGTAGTGGCTGACTATTTTGCTGAAGACAGAAAAAGAATAGAGATTGATCAAAAAGCCATGACAGCCGTTCACACCGCTCTTCCAAACTTCATATACAGAGGCTTCAAGAAGTGTAAAACAGCTAAACAGCTATAAGAGGCACTGAAGCTGATGTATGAGGGGTCAACTGAAGCCAAGGAGAACAAGAAAGATCTCCTGAAGCAGTAGTTTGAAAACTTCACCTTCAAATCAGGTGAAACCATGATTCAACAATACTTCAGGTATGTTGAAATTATGGATAGTCTAATAGATGTTGGAGTAACTCTTGAGAACAAGGACATTGTGAGGAAGTTTATGTCCTCTTGTTGGAGCCTTAAATATTAGCATTAGTTTTTAGTTTCGTTTTTGTCATAGTATAGGGACTTATTGTGTAAATATATATTCCTTAGTTTCTTGTATTAATATAAATAGGATTATTTGTATTTTGCAGGGTAGACTTTTGCAACAGAACTCTCTCATTCTGTACTTGTAATCCTTTGCTAATATCAATGAAATTACTATGAATTTTTCTGATAATTTTCTTAGTTGATTACTTTATGCATATTATTGTCATTTGTAGTTCATCATTAACACAGATCGATCCATTTGAACCTATCAAACGGTATCAGAGCTTTCGATTTAGTGATTCAAGCCTGTGAATCACTTGAATCTGTGTTTTTGATAGCAATTGATCAATAGACTGTTGAATTCATTTGTGTTTCATCACTAGAAACATGAATTGAATCACAATGGAGTGAGTTAACATCATCAGATCTGAAATTTTGTCAGATTTGACTTCGAACTGTTCTTCAAAAAGTCAAACAAAAATTCTGCAAAATTGTGATTATTTGTTGTTAATTGAAGGAAATTGATGTTAAAGGATTGATTATCGGTGCATGAGACACTTGATTGAAGAGTTTACAACAATTAATCAAGTTTTGAAAAGTTTGTTAAGATCAGGTTGTTACGAAGAAGATGAATTAGGCGTTTGGAGTGATGAAATCATCTGAAAAATCACCAAGTGTTTAGGTGCATGAACATTGTTTAGACGCTTTAACACTGTTTAGGCGTTTCAGAGTGGTCGTTTTGACACTGTATGTGAGCATTTTAGCACTGTTTAGACGTTTTTCGAAAACTAAGTCCCAGACGCTTTGAAACTGTTCAGGCGCTTTGAAACTGTTCAGGCGCTTCATCACTGTTTGGGCGCTTTGGAACTGTTTGGGCGTTTTGATACTGTTCAGGCGTTTCTACACTTGGCCATTTCAGAAATTCACCAAGGCAATCCCTTAGGCGTTTCTAAGTCAAGTTGGGCGCTTCACAACTATTCAGGCGCATCAGATTCAGACTTTTCTCTCAACACTTACTAAATTTTTCAAAAATTAAAAATACAAAAATATTGTAATTTCATTTCTTCATTTAAATCTTTAAAATAACAAAAATAGTAATTTTTTTTAAATTCAAAACTTAAACATGGTAAAGTCAGAAGATTCATCGATAGAGTAGCAAAGTTGAAGAACAGAGCTGACTTCAAGAATTGGTCACTCAGGCTGAAACATCACTTAAACTCAATTGATACTGATTTTTGGAAATCAATTGAGAAAGGATCTCACATCCCTTTTACTTCTGATGGTCCTGATGGTTTTTTATACACAAAAGATACTCTAGATCCTTACCCAGAAGATGGGTTACATGGGGATGATTTGAAGAAGGTGAAGAATGATGTTAAAGCTTCTCTCATGTGTAAAGGGTTATCTTTGGAAGTACTATAAAGGCTTGAGAATTACCAAACTGGGTACACCTTATATAAAGTTTTGAAAGTTACCTATGAAGGAGGAAAGAGATTCAAGATCTCAAAAGACAGAAGTTAAAAAGGCAACTTGAATTGTTTGAGCATATCTATGGAGAAACTATAAACCAGATGATGAACAGATATGTGCAACTTATCACAGAAATATCAACTTTAGGAATTAAGAATGATCTTAAAGACCTAAATGATAGACTTCTAAATGCACTTCCATCATCTTGGAAACAAACAGTAACCTTGTTAAAACATACTAAAAAGTTTTCCATGAATCTTGATCTGTTAATTGCAAAGATTAAGTCAGTGGAATTGATGAAAGCTCAAGGAATAATGATAGAGCTACATCTACTTCTCAATATAAGTATGTTGCTTCTCCAGCAAATACTATAGAGAATGCTTTTCTTGATAAGGATGAAGCTACTCCAGAAGATGAGGGTGATCTGTTTGTGGGAGCAGGATTCTTTACTAGCACACCTGTCTACTCAACTCAGCCACAACCACAGTCTCCTCCAAAATCTCAAATGCCTAAAACTCAAAATGAGACTCCATCTTCTAACTCTGCTAACCCTAGCAAAGTTAAAAATGTTATAAATATCCTTTTACATGATGAAGAGTCCAAAACTGCATTTACAGCCTTTATGCCAAGTTTTCAAGCATACCAAGAAAGTCATTTAACACAAGTTGATTTAATTTTTCTGGATTTGTTTGAGATGGATCCAGATGACGTTGAAGAAATGGATCTCAACTGGAAAATGGTGATGATAGCTTATGGAACACAAAAGCATTCATATGTAAATAGAAATTATAAGCCAAGTGCAAACAAAACAGTTGGCTTTGATAAGTCGAAGTCAAGGTGTTTTAACTGTAACAGCTATGGCCACTTTACTAGAGAGTGCAAAGCTCCAAGAACTCAAGGAGGAAATGGTCAAAGTAGCTCTAATAGTCAGAGGTATCATCAACAGACTCAAAAGACATTTCAGAAACCTTATCAGAGTCTACCAAGGCCAGAACTGCAGGAAGAATCAAAGACCACTGAAGAACCAAAGAAAGCACTAGTAGTCAGCATCAAGGATGGTTATGACTGGAGTGCTTATGCAGAACAGTTTACTGCAGATCTTACTTCTGGTCTAGCACTTGTTGTTGAGATCAACACTGAAGATTGGTCTGAAGATAATGATCCAAAGACAGAAGGAGATTCAGACAATGAGGAAGACTATGACTGGAGTGACAAATCAGACCCAAAGGAAGATTCTGAAGAAGTTGCTCTTATGGCACAGTTTGAACAACCCAAGGTTGTAAACTCTTCATCTAACACTGACACTGAGTCTTCAAACTCTTATCCGAAATCCCAGTGGAAGTAATGGAGAAAATGTGCACTAAAGCATGTTTTGAACAAGTAGAACACTACATAATCTACTCATTCAAAATATGTGATAAACTGAAACAAGAAGAATTAATGCATAATAAGCTGAAAGCTGATCACAAAATTTCTGATGATAAAATCATATCTCTCCAAACTTCTTGGAACAAAACTTTAAAAGAACTTGAACTTGTCAAGAAACAACTTGAAGAGATGTCAAAAACCCTTGAACAAGAAAAATTGGCTCATGCAGCAACTCAAATTGATTTAGCCAAAGTGAAAAGCTCAAAAACTATTGTTGAGCAGTTGGTGAATGGTAGAAAAGATAAAGATAAAACAGGATTAGGATTCACACATGAACCAATGCCTGAATCAATATCCAATACCTTACCTGAAACTTTAATACCCATGATCATTCACCAGAGAATAAAGCTAAGCTTAAAGAATTTCAAGAAAAGAAAAGAAATGTTCAATCTAATGTCGAAAGTGAAATCGAAAAGATAAATATTGTAATATTTGAAGAGAAAGATTCGGAGAAGATAAAGAATAGTCATCCAATTAAAATAAAATCTTATGAACCTCGACAAAAAAACAAAAAGCTATTTGTTCCAAAGGGTGCATGTGATTTTGAAAAAGGTGAACTTGAAAAAGAGGATATCAAGTTAAAAGGGAAATCTAAAGAAGAAAAATCAGAGACATCATGTTCTGATGATTCAAGCTCTTCTGAAAAAAACCTTATTGATCAAAAATTGAAAGAATCTGAAAAAAAATCTTCTCAAGATTCAATCAAAACCCAAAAGCACTAAAACTTCATCAAGATCAAGAAATCAAAGAAGACGAAAAGCATCTTCTAAAGCCAAACAGTTTGAACCAAACAATCAAACAAGTCAAATTAAACCAGTAAAGTTTTTGTCAGCAGGAACCTTTGACATGAACACAATCTTTGAAACAACATCAAAACCTAAGATCAAATCTAACTCTGATCCGAAAACAGGTTCAGGTCCGAAGTCTTCCGCTGTTCATAAAAGATTTGAATCTAAGGAGTTAAAGAATTGTGAAAATGTTAAAAAACCAAATCCTAAAATCAAAAGACCAAACTTACATAGTCAAAACAACATTTTAACCTGACTACCCCTAAATCTAGACAAGGATCTAATGTGGCTTCCACATCTAGGGTTAAGCAAATGTTGTTCAAACACTCACAAATGTACTATGACATATGTGATATGTACAATCATAACACATCTGAGTAATATTTTAACAAGTACTGTCACATTTGTGATATGACAAATCAGTCAACGGCTGATTGTTATTTCAATAAATAGTTTGCCTTGTGTGATGAAAGAAATCATAATATTGAAGATTGCTTCTTTAGAAAAAACTCGCCTTGGAAAGATTTTGATAATCAAAGATTTCAAAGAAATCAAATTTATGGTTTTCAAGGACTATCAAAACAACCTTCTATAGGCTTGAGATCTCTCAGAAGAATCAATTCTGATTATGATAATCAGTATACTATCATATCAAAGCAGTATAATCAAGGAAATTTTATTCCACGTTTAGTGCGAATGAAAAATGAAACATTTAACAAGAAAATTTTTTCAAAGAATGTTTCAAATGATGGTTCAAATTATCTTAATGAGGATCTTAAGAATCGGTTTAATGCTTTGAGGTTAAAACAAAGAAAAGATAATCAGACAGTTTTTCAAAGAGGATTTAAAATCCTAATTTCAAAAGAAACCTGATTTGCACAAACTCCATTTCAAGCAAGTTACCATTGTGGATAAATATGGCAAGCCCAAGACCATCTCGGCTTGGGTTGATAACTCATCTTAAATGTTTTTGAAATGCAGATACGCCCAAAAAGACCAATGAATACATGGTATGTTGACAGTGGGTGTAGCCAGCATATGACAGGCAACCAAGCCTTATTACAAGACTTTAAGACAAAAGATTAGCATTAGTTTTTAGTTTCATTTTTGTCATAGTATAGAGACTTATTGTGTAAATATATGTTCCTTAGTTTCTCAATACGATTATTTGTATTTTTCAGGGTAGACTTTTGCAACAGAACTCTCTCATTCTATACTTGTAATCCTTTACTAATAGCAATGAAATTACTATAAATTTTTCTGATTATTTGCTTAGTTGATTACTTTGTGCATATTATTGTCATTTGTAGTTCATCATTAACACAGATTGATCCATTTGAACCTATCACCTCTCTTTCTAAACAATGGACACATTATTGTGTTGTTATCAAGAGAACTGAGAACCATAAGAATCTTACTTTGACAGAGTTGTATGGTATTCTTAGTGGATACCAGATGGAGATGAATATGCAAAATTCATATGGTAACTCCAGCAATCAGCAGAGTACAACCCTCCATGCGGTTGAAAGGGATAGCATTGAACCATAACATCATCTTATATGCTATCCTGACAACTCACAAAAGGGTCCTTTCATCACCTTCCCTGAGACACCAAGAGAAAGCTACACTCAAGGAAGTTCATTCCAAGAGACAAGCTCTTCATATGCTTTTGTGTCTGCTGATGAAAGCACATGCAACTTTCTCTTCACCCTTAAAGACCTGGATTGTATCCATCCAGATGACCTGGAATACATAGAGATAGTTCAGCAAATGGCTCTCCTCACTCATAGAGCCAAGAAATTCTACAAGAGGACAGGGAGGAAGTTTCCAAGCAATGCAGCCACTGAAAAGTTTGGGCTGGATCAAAGCAAAGTGGAGTGTTACAACTGTAACTAGATGGGACACTTTGCAAGGGAGTGTAAGGCACCAAGGACAAATGGTGGCCAAACACAAGCCAGACCAAACTACACTGATAGAGTTCCGTAGAATGAGAAGCCAAAGCAGCAAGCTACAGTTGTTGTTTAAGAAGGAGGCTTTGACTGGAGCTTGCAGGTGGAAGATGAATCTCCAAACCAAGCACTCATGGCAGACCACGATGAAGCCAAGGTATTGGAACATCTTTGTACTCCTTAATGCATTGCTATAGTAAATAGATACAGGTCCTATAAATTAGAAATGAGATCTGATCTTGAGTCCTTAAATATCTTAAAAGCTGATTTTAAAAGAGCTGAAATGATTATAAACTAAAGATAGAGGACTTAGAGAAAACCATTTCAACTCTTAAACATGAACACACCAACTACAGGACTCAGATCAAAGATCTCATAACTAAGTTGTCTGAATGCCAGGCTGATCTTGTGATCAGCAAAGCCAGGGCAGAAAAATGTGTTCCTGAAGAAGAGACCTTCAAGAACATAATATCCTCATCCTTGTATGCAAAAGTTTGTTATCAAAATAAGCAGGGACTAGGATCTAGTGAGATAGCTCCTCACACAATCTTGTGAAGATGAGCTTTCCCTTATAGACCCCATGACTGAAGAGGATGAAGAGTAGATGGTGAAGGATGTCTCTAAGAAGAGTGAGAAGAGAATTCTAAGAAGGGTCACCATTCCTTTGAGGAGAGTAAAACTGTTGGGATGACCAAATGTAGGAGGAAATGGTGGTGGTGAAAGTGATCAAGAATTTCTTGATGCTGACAACCACTCCATTAAAGACAACATTAATGATGTCACATACTTGTTGGATCAAGCCACTCTTGGTAAGTGTGTTCATGTGGAGGGTGAACCTTCAATGTCAGATCTAATTTCTCTAATTTAGATCTATCTAAGAAACTTACTGTGATCCCTCAACTAAGGATCCACAAGTCTCATCCTACCACAAACATCATTAAAGATGTTGATTCAGAGGTAAAAACAAGAGGACAAACCCATGATGCAAATGTTTGTCTTCACTCTTGTTTTCTATCCCAGATAGAGCCTAAGAATATTGATGAGCCTAAGAATATTGATGAGGCTTTAAAAGATGGAAGTTGGTTT
This sequence comes from Flaveria ramosissima, assembly GCA_025215565.1. Classification (NCBI taxonomy): domain Eukaryota; kingdom Viridiplantae; phylum Streptophyta; class Magnoliopsida; order Asterales; family Asteraceae; genus Flaveria; species Flaveria ramosissima. The sequence goes on from CM046034.1 coordinate 42,583,017, forward strand.
GAAGGTATGTAGGAGGAGCTGCTTCTATTCACTGCGCTTTTCTCTATGGGGTGATTGATGAAGAGGTGTATGTCAGACAATCACCTGGGTTTGCAGATCCTGATCATCCTGATTATGTCTGCAGGCTTGATAAGGATCTTTATGGGCTGCACCAAGCACCAAGGAAGTGGTATGAGACTCTATCTCAGTATCTCTGTCAGCATGGATACAAAAGGGGTACTATAGATGGAACTCTCTTCATCAAAGGAACAGGAAATGACTTAATGCTAGTTTAAGTGTATGTAGATGACATTATCTTCGGGTCAACTAATCCAAAGCTCTGCAAAGACTTTGAGAAGCTGATGAAGGATAGGTTTGAAATGAGTGCCATGGGGGAACTCAATTTCTTTTTAGGAATTCAGGTGAAGCAAGTTAACAATGGAATCTTCATAAGTCAATCAAAGTATGTACAAGACATACTTAAAAGATTCAACATAATTGATTGTAAGGTTGCTAAGGCACTCATAGCCAGAAATCACTCCCTTGGACCTGATCTTGAGGGGGAGTGTGTGGATGAACATCTCTATAGGGCTATGATTGGGTCTCTTATGTACCTCACAGCTAGCAGGCCTGATATCATGTTTGCCACATGTATTTATACAAGATATTAAGCCAACCCCAAGATGTCACACCTGGTCATTGTCAAGAGGATTTTAAGATATCTCAAAGGTGCTTTTGGTATCCAAAGAATTCTGACTTCAATCTGTATGCCTATACAGATAGTGACTATGGTGGCTGCAATATGATTGCAAAGTCTACATCAGGGGGGATGTCCATTTCTTGGTGGAAGAATAGTCTCTTGGCAATGCAAGAAACAATCCTATGTGTCTGCATCAACTACTGAAGCTGAATACATTGTTGCTGCAAGCTGATGTGCTCAAGTGCTTTGGATTCAGAATCAAATGCTAGACTATGGATTCAACTTCAAGGAGACTCCTATCCACATAAACAACAAAAGTGCTATTTCAATCATAGAGAATCCTGTGCAACACTCAAGGACAAAGCACATCAATATCAAGTACCATTTTATTATAGATAACTTTGAAAAGGGATTAATCAAACTAGTTGAATTTAACATAAATGAACAATATGATGATCTGTTCACCAAAGCTTTTGATGAGCATAGATTTAAATATCTTGTATCAGCTATTGGGATGATTAACTTTGAGTAGCTTTTCTTAAAACTTAATCATACTATTTCTAAAACTTGTGTGTCCTAAGTTATCTTTTTTATCACCTTCATAGGCCCTTGTTTACTATGGAAGAAAAATCTTTTTGAAAGACATTCCTTAGATTTTTGAAAATTTTGATCTTTGTATACTTCGGAAGATATGTTTCTATCTTCGGAAGAAACTTAAGTCTTAGAGAACAAATAACTACTTTAGTAGATTTACCTTTGGAAGAAATTTTAGAAATATCTTCTGAAGCTTAAATTTTACTTGAGTACTTGTATGTTTTTAAAGAACAATTTTCTTCCGAAAGCAATTTACTCTTAGAAGTTTTATTCTCCTTAGAAAAAAATCACTGAGTATTAAATCTCTTCCGAAGCAAAATTTTCAAAACTCTTTGGAATATCTTCCGAAGTCATTTTGCCTTCGGAAGCTTTTCATCAACAACTTCCAAAGCTATTACTTTCGGAAGCTTTTTCGACTTCCAAGAAAAAACTACTTTTTGGGAAAAGTAAAATACTTTTCAGAGGTGGTACCGACATCTGGATTTCAAAGTTTATCCTCTTTCATTAACTTTGTCTTAAATCCATTTAAAATAAACACCCAACGGTTCCCCCCTCTTTCACTTTCCTCTTCATCTGAACTATTCACAAAACTTAAATTCACCCAAACCGCCTTTATTCTTCACTTTCTTCATCCTTAAGCTTTCAAAATGGCCAACCTCAACCGCAGAAATAGCTCATATTTTTCCATGCAACTCCACAGACAACATAACCAGGTTGCTCTTTTGGACTCTGAGAAAGATCCTAGTTTCTCAGAGGTTTGTCAATTCTTGACTCTATGCAACTACTTCACCTCCCTGACCATTGATCCTACACCCTATGAGGATCATCTACTTGAATTTTGGAAGACTTGTCAAGAAGTCATTATGGATGGGGAGAAGGCACTGTCTGCCACAGTGCACTGGAGGACAATCTTCATCACTCCAGCCATCATCAACACTCATCTTTAGTTGGATGATGAAGAAGGTGAGTTGTCCTTTCAAAAGGAAGCAGTTAATCATTCCTTTGAGCAGATGGGCTATGAGGGAGATTTCTCTGTAAAGACCTTCAGGAAAGGGAAGGTCTCATCCCAGTGGAAGTACCTGCTTCATGTGGTCATCCACAGCTTGTCCAACAAGTATGGGGTGGGACCAGATTTCTGAGGATCTCTCCTTCATAGTGTATGGAATGTTTCAAGGGGTCAAGTTCAGGTACTCTCAATTTGTTTATACAAATTTACTTGCTAATTTGGACTCCTTAGAGTATTACATGTTTCCAAGATATGTTCAATACATTCTTAACTGTGAACTGGGCTCACAGTTGAGGGAAACATGTAATATTCTTAAATTGGGACAGATGAAGCCCGACGTCTTTAAAATCATGAAGAAGCCAACTATAGGCTTCTCTGGGGTAGAAACAGCCCTTGTCCCAAAAATGTTCGAGCTCAATGCTCAAGGTGACAACCTAGCAACACAAGCTAGTGTTGAACCCACACCTTCTACCTCTCAACCACCCAAACAGCCACAAACACTCCTCACCTACCAAAGAAAATCTAAACGAATCCCTGCTCAAGCTATTGAGCTTGTGCAGACCCCCATATCATCACCCATACAGGAAGAAGTGGACACTAGAGCTCCCACTTCTCCTAAGGAGCAAACCACTCCCATCTCTTCAAGAATCAGTGCTGAGGTTCCTCATGCTCAGCCTGATGAGCTCATTAGCCCTTCAGCCTTAAGCTTTCACTCTGAGTCTCAACACTCAAGTGAACAACCTTCAGGGGACAGTTACCATCCCAGCCTCTAGATCTAAACCAACCCATTCCCAACCTAGAATTCTATGCTGGTGAAGACATAGGATTCTATGAGTACCATGAGTCTTTCTACTCCTCCCCTACTCAAGGAGATATGAGTGCTCCTGATTCTCCTATGTCTAGCCCACATCAGTCACCCATTACTGAGGTGGATCTTTCTGAACCTGTTCAGGAGATCCATATGGAAGAGGCTCTCACTAGTGCAAGTGACTACATCATTAAGACCTCAACCATGGCAACTCAGCACATTGACACTTCACTTGAAGCTGTCAGTGAGCAGAGGAAATCCAGTAGCCAAGAACATGATGCTGGTGGTGAGAGTAAGGACTTTGGTCCGATTCTCTCATCCCCCAATGATTATTATGATAAAGATGAGGGGAATTTGAGACTAAAGGTGCAAAACTGTCACAAACATGCACCTACCTAGTCTCTAAGGTTAGTCACCTTGAATCTCAGGTGACTACCTTACAAAATAGGGTCAATGATCAAAAACTTCAGATATCTTATCTTAAGAAAAAACTAGCTGGGAGACCTTTAAGGAGAGCTCATCCAGGAACACAAGAACCTATGGATGTGATTGACCTAACTCCTGGCTCACCTATGCAAGAGGGTGATGCTACCAAAAAAGGGGAGAAAGTCATAACAATCACAGACCTGGGAGTTCTTCACAGAGTATGGACATTGAGGACTCACCATCCTCACTTGCAATTGTGCGTACTCAGCAACTTCCTCAAGTTCACATTAATGTGGACTCTCTAGACTCTCTCAGTCAGAGTCTCTTTGAAGAAGGTATTCCAAGGGCTATGCCATCTCCACCCCAAGGAACTTCAAACTATATAATTGAGTGGAGGTATGATGTTGACAGAAGAGCCCTTATTCTTCGAAGAGTTCAAGGGCAGCAAGAAGTCTTCAACTTTCAGACCTTGAACTACTATAAAGGTCTTGACCTTATCAACATGCCACTTGTCAATCCAAGCCAATCTAGGCAAGCTGGCAGGCTGGCTCAAAGGATTTAAGACAGGATTACTGAAGAGTTCATCCTAAGAAGAAAACAAAGGCAATCAGATAATGTCATTGGTCAATTGGATGTTGAGCTAGACCCTGAGATTAGCTTCAAAGGGAAAACCTTGTCTGAAGGCCCGATGATCGAGCCTGAGAGCCCTGTCGCACCTACAACTGCTTCAGCAATTCATTCCCTTAGTGAAACACCTGCTGGTGAAGGTGTATCACAGCCTCTCTCTGGCCAGAGCATGGAAGCTACTCCAAGCAATGAAGGCCAAAGCTCTCTCCACCCTAAGTCATAAAGTTCTGTGGGTGACAAAAGGAAAAGGATTTTAACTCCTGAGAAGATTGAGGAGGAGGAGAGAGAGAGGAAGAGGAAGCTAAGGGGAGATAGTTCCACTGGTCCTCAAGCTTTATGGAAGCTGTAATCAGGGCTGCCCCCAGAGCAAACACTCAAGATGATGAGTTGAGGCCAGTCAGGATTACTTACCTGCAGACCCGGAACTATGACATTGATGAGATCATATCTCTCCCTTTAGAGGAACTCAATGAACTGTCTGACATAGAAGTGTTAAGAGAGATGAAGGAAGCAGATGATGCAAGGTTGCTCCTCCAAAATAAAAGAAGAAAAGAGACAGAAAAGACTGTACAAACATGTTCCTTCTCTCTCTCTCCAGTTCAAGAAATCCCTATGCAAGAGATTGTGGCTCCACAAGAACCTCAGGTAGACAAAAAAACTGACAGGAAAAACATGATCAACTACCTCAGTGCCACAGGTCTCTATCAGGCAGCTGTACTTCTTCCCTTGTCCTTTGACTGTATTGAGTTTGAGTATCTCAAACAACTTAAACTTCAAGTACTCAAAAAACAAAAGGCAACAAAGAGAAAAATGAGGAAAGAGGCTGCAAAGTCAAGAGCCATCATCCAAAAGAGTATGAAGAAGTCTGCTGACAGACAAAGGATGATGAGCTTCTTGAAGCTATATGGATTCTCCGGAAGAAGACTTGTCCCAATGTCTCTATCCACTATGGATGAGCACATCAAGATAATCAAGCAGAAGATCAAGAGAAGAGAGCTTATTGATTTACACTCCTCACCAAGTCAAGCCCCTCCTGAAGTGGAAGTTAAAGTTGAACAATTTAAGACAACACAACCTGGACCTCCTGCTGAGTCTCAGCAAGCTTCATCTTCAGATCCACAGCAGGATCAAACTCCCTCTCCTTCTGAACCTGTGAGGGAGGTAGACCCAACTGAGAAAGACAAGACTGAACAACAAGGTGCTGAAGGTCAGTCTTCTCAGTTGAAACTGTCAAAGAGGAGGAAAAGGATGGCTTCTAAACCTAAGTCAAAGAAGAAGAAGTCAGAGTTATCCACCTCCAATCCTCAGGATGATTCAGATCATCGTGAGAGAGTGCATGAAGAGGCAGTCCAATCAACTCTAATTCAAGTGGCTCCTCTTGCATCTGAAAGACCCATCTTATCTTGGACCTTCACAACCAATCCAAAAATATGGCATGTGATCAGAGATCAAGGTGGTGAAGATGTCTACACATGGCAAGACTTATTCAACCTACCTTTGCATGATCTCTTTGAGATGAGAAGATACTATGAGAGTCTGAGTGATTCTTCCCATCTAATGAAGAAGGTTATGGTCATCATCATGATGAGTGTTTGATCTATAAAGGCTGGTGCAACCAAAACCAAATCACTTAGACTATTTTGGTGCAACTAATAAAGGACTTCCGAAGCTAAGTGTGGAACTTCCGAAGGAAAAAAGAGCTCTTCCGAAGACAAGGTGTAAAACCAATTCTAAAGGAAAACTCCAACTTCCAAAGACAAAGTATTCACTTCCGAAGATCAAGACTTAGAGTGAAAGATCAGAAGTCAACTTCTGAAGTATGAAAGAAGTCCTCAAGCCTCGGAAGTATAGAAGCCTCTTCCGAAGTATAAGTGGCTTCGGAAGAACTTGTTCTTCCAAAGCCAACTTACCTTCGGAAGACACTACTATTATCCAGTGGACATAAGTATGGTCTCCCTGACACTCCGCTGCAGACCTCTGAGATACTGCATGGCGTTTTTTCAAAAGTCATGTAATTGACCATACTTTATTCCACTGTTTACCTTTATAAGTTAGTACAGTTGCCATCTTTAGTTGGTGACAAAAGGTAAGTCATGGACATGTCATGACTACCATATCTTAGACAATACTTTATCTAAGATACCTTAACTTTAGCATTGTAGTATATGCTTTAGTCTTAGGTTTCCAGCTGGTATCAAAGTATATCCGGCTATAGGATCTAGTATATATAGTTTCTCATTGTAACTCATGTTTCATGCTTGTAAGAGTCTTGTAATACTTTGAGTTGAGAAGTAATGTATACAACTGCCTTGAAAATTATTTCTTTGTGTTCTTTGCTACTTATTATATTATTATCAACTCTTAGAAGATATTCTACTTCATCTGATTTGAGTGTAATATAAGTGAGTTTGAGAGAAATATAAGTGTTTAGGTGACAAACCCGATCCTGCAATTGGTATCAGAGCTTTTTAGGCTCTTTATTGTGAGATCTTACCATCCTAATCAACCTATTTTTCACTCCTCCTTACACCACACTCAAAATGGGCCTCAACAAGTCTGAAGTAGAGATGGGGACGATGACTAAAGCTCCCATCATCACCCCTGAAAACTTCAGGTCATGGAGCAGATGAATGGAAGGCTTCATCAGGTATCAAGATAGCAAGATGTGGCAATCTATTGTCAATGGCCCGTATAAGCCAAAGGTGGCTGGTGGAAACGGTGCCATGAAAGAAAAAGCTATTGAAGATTACTATGATGAGGACCGGAAGAAGCTGGAAATTGATAGCAATGCTATGACTGTTCTCATGGCTGCAATTCCCAACTCCATCATGGTGGGGTTTGAGCATTGCAAGTCAGCTAAAGAACTGTTTGATGCACTTGCTCACATGTACTCAAGCTCAAATGACTCCAAGAAGGACTCACTGAAGCAGCAGTTTGAGAACTTCACCTACATTGATGGAAAGACCCTCAGCCAGCAATACTTCATGTACATGGATCTTATTTCTTCCCTTCAGTCTGTGGGAATTGCTCTTGAACTTAGAGACCTCACAAGAAAGTTCATGAGTGCACTTCCCAATGAGTGGACGTTCTACTATGTCTCTATCAAGAGAACAGAGAACCTGAACACACTCACCATGACCGAACTCTATGGCATCCTAGATGGATACCGTTTGGAAATGGAGAATAAGAGAGGTCATCAGACAAGCAAACCCTTGAGTCTTCCTGCTAGCAACGCTTTAATGGTTACTGAAGGCTCAGGACCCTCCCAACCTCAACAGTACCTGACTTACACACAGCACCCATCCTGTTCTTCTGGGCCATATATCACATTTCCTGAGACTCCAAGGTCTCAACAAGCTCAGCAAAGCTCCTTTCAGGACAGCTGTGCTTTTGTCTCAGGAAGTGAACACTATAGTGATTATCAGTATTGCTTTGATGATCTAGAGTGCTTCAGCCCAGATGACATGGAATACGTGGACATAGTCCAACAAATGGCTCTCTTAACCTACAGAGTAAAGAAGTTCTTCAAGAGAACTGGAAGGCAATTTCCCCAGAACCCAATTAACAGCAAATTTGGGTTTGACAAAACCAAGGCCAAATGTTACAACTGTAACCAACTTGGTCATTTTGCAAGGGAATGCAAGGCTCCCAAGTCGAATCCGGGAACCCCACAGGCCTTCACATATCCCTCTACACCAAAGCCCACTGGAAAGTCAACAGAGACAGCTGCAATGGCTCAAGAAGTTGACTGGAGCTTCATGGTACAGGATGTGACTCCTGCTCAAGTACTCATGGCCGGAACAGATGACAATAAGGTATATGAACATCTCTGTACTCCTGCGTGTATTGCTATAGTTAAATTGTATCAGGACTACAATATGGAGATTAAATCTGATATTGAGTCTTTAAATGTTTTGAAATCTTATTTTAAAAGGGTTGAATCTGAGTATCAAAGTAAAATTGAGGAGTTGGAGAAAACTATGTCCTTATTAAAACATGAACACACTAACTATAAGACTCAAATAAAGGGTTTAATATCCAAGTTGTCTGAGGCTCAAGCCCAGCTTGTCACAGCTGATGCTCAAGCCAGGAAGTATGCTATTTCTAAGCAAGACTTCCAAGCCATTCTTGCATCATCCTCTCACTAAAAACTTTGTTAGCAAAACAAAGGTGGGTTGGGAACCAATGAAATTGCTCCACCACACTCTTATGAGTCTATAAGACAACCAAGGTGTGTTACTGAAAAGCAAGAGGTTCCATCTGCTGACCCACCTTCTCATGAGTCAAAGAGTGATGCAACTATGGAGACCATCACAGGGAAGAACCAGGTAATTTTACCCTCTCCTACCGGTGATGATCAACCCCCTGGCCACCAAAGCCAGAAGAAGCAGAGCTAAGGCAGCCAGAAAAACTGCCAAGAAAGTGGCTGAGTCTAAGATGAAGATAGACCCAAAGCAAAAGGGTGTATTCATTTCAAATGGATTCCAGGTGGTAGGAAACTCTTATTCAGGAAAGGTGTGTAGTACCAGCACTCCTGTCCTACCAAAGGATCAGAAGTTAAAGGAAAGGTTGGTGATGAAGAGAAAAAGAACAAGAAACAGCAATCCTCAAATTCCCAAAAGATTAACATTGCATGCATAATGTGTGGTCTGCAAAACCACATGGCCAAAGATTGTCACTACAATCCTGCTAGCACACATTATGCAAATAATGTTAAAAAGGAAGTAGTCAGGGAAGGTTTCTCATTTGGACCATATCAAATGGTTCAAGTGATGAAAAAGGGAAAGCTTGTTACCGAAGCAAGGTTGCTTTCGGAAGAAGGTCCTTCTTCCGAAGGGAAAAAGGCTTTGGAAGCTAAAGCTGTCAAGACTCAAAAGAATAAAAGAGTCCCCTTGAGACCATCCCAGAAGAAGACTGCTTTGGAAGAAAAGGTGGTGAAGGCTTCTTCCGGAAAGAAAGAAGCTTCGGAAGAATGCCAAGCTGCAAAAGCTTCAACAAGCTCATCCTCAATGATCAACCAAGGGATGGAATGGAAGATCAAGGAAGATGTTGCAGCCCAAACCTCTTCTTCAAAGACATTCATTGAACCCCCATGCATAAATTTTGGTTCAATTATGTCACTATCATTGGAAGAACCCATGACCAAAAAGGCTTGGGTTTCCAGTCAAAACTAATCATCTCATCTTATATGCAGTAACATACATATGACAAGAATAACAATGTTTGGATTGTGGATAGTGGTGCTCCAGGCACATGACAGTGAACAAATCTCTCCTTCAACAATTTCAACATTATGATGGAGGTCCTGTCCAGTTTGGAGGTGAGGCCGGAGGATATATTTCTTGTAGAGGAAGTATATCCAACGGAAAATTAAAAGTTGACAAAGTTAACTTTGTCAAACAGCTTGAACATAACATGTTAAGTGTTTCTCAGTTCTGTGATCAAAAGCATCAAATGCTCTTCACAGAACATGAGTGCATTATCCTCAGACCCCGGATGACAATTCCACAGGAATTGGTGCTTCTTAGATCTACCAGGAAAGGGGATATGTACAAGCTGGATATGAACAATGTTTCCCCAATGGGAGAAGTATCATGCTTTCTTTCCAAAGCTGATGGTGATGAGTCAACAATATGGCATAAACGAATGTGTCATGTAATTTTTAAGACAATGAATAAATTGGCTAAAAATAACTTGGTACATGGTTTGCCTAAAAAGGAGTTTTTCTGCAAAGATAACTGTGTTGCATGCCTGAAAGGGAAGCAACACAGGACAACACATAAATCCAAAGTTGTTAACTCCATCACCACTCCATTACACTTATTGCACATGGATCTATTTGGTCCCACAAGTATAATGAGCATTGGAAGGAAATCATATTGCCTTGTGATTGTTGATGATTTTACTAGATTTACATGGGTATTCTTTTTAAGAACCAAAGATGAAACTGCTGAAACTTTAAAATCTTTTATTCTTTAAATAGAAAATCAAATTGATCACAAGGTTAAAATAATTAGAAGTGATCAAGGGACTGAGTTTAAGAACCACGTTCTTGACTCATTCTGTAACTCAAAAGGGATTGCCAGACAATATAGTACCCCTAGAACTCCTCAACAAAATGGTCTTGCTGAGTGGAGGAACAGGACACTTATTGAGGCTGCTCGGACTATGTTAGCTGATTCAAAGTTGCCTCTAACATTCTGGGCAGAGGCAGTCAGCACTGCATGCTATGTGCAGGACAGGGTCTTTGTAGTTAAGCCACATGGAAAAACCCCTTATGAGCTACGAAACAAGAGGCCACCGTTCATTGTCTTTCTAAGGTCCTTTGGCAGCAGGTGTACCATACTAAACACAAAAGACAATTTGGCAAAATTTGCTGAAAATTTGGATTATGCCATCTTTGTTGGATATTCCTCTAACTCTAAAGCTTATAGAGTTTATAACATTAAAATCAACAATTTGAGGAATCTTTCAACATTGTAGTTAATGAGCACACTCCTTGTGTTAGGGGGGAATGGCCCTGATCATATCTTTGATTTAGAATTGTTTCCGAACTATTCTAAACCATCTTGTGAGAATGCTTCAGCTGGAACAGGTGCTCAAAGTGATTCTGATGAGGACCAACTGTTTGAGCTTCCCAGACCTATTCCAAGTTCTCCAAAAACTGCAACAAATCAAGTTTCCATTATTGGCAGATCTGATAGTATAATTATCTCAAGGAATAGTGGAGCTTCAACCAGCAGTTCACCAGTTGACCCTCAAACTTCATCAGGTGACACTGCACAACACCAAGTTGATGGAATCAATATCTTGAAGGAACAGGCAACTATTAATGTTGCTTCACAGCAAACAAATGATGATGTTTCTCATTCATTCAATCAGTCTTCATTAAATGAGTTTGAAGCAGCAGTTGGACCAAGTGTTCAAGCTCCTGAGCAAAATATGTCCAATTTGGATCTATCTTTGCAACTGGAGGTAATTCCTAGACTTACGATTCACAACACTCATCCAGCTGAAAACATCATAGGAGAAGTCTCTGAAGGCGTGAGAACAAGAGGACAAACTCACAATGAGAATGTCTGCTTGTACTCATGCTTTTTATCCCAAATGGAACCCAAGAAGGTGGAAGATGCCTTGAAAGATAATAGCTGGGTTAAATCAATGCAAGAGGAGCTACTTCAATACAAAAGACAAAAGGTTTGGAACCTATGTCCGCTACCATCTGGTCAAGTACCTATAGGCACTAAATGGGTTTTTAGAAACAAGAGAGATGATAGAGGCTTGATTATCAAGAACAAAGCAGGACTGGTGGTTCAAGGATACACTCAAGAGGAGGGATCGATTACACTGATATCTTTGCACCTGTTGCAAGACTTGAGGCAGTTAGGATCTTCCTTGCTTATGCTGCATCCAAGAATTTCACTGTCTACCAGCTTGATGTCAAGTGTGCCTTTCTATATGGGGATATAGATAGGGAAGTCTATGTATGCCAACCTCCAGGATTTAAAGACCCACAGCACCCCAACTATGTGTGCAAATTGGATAAAGCTCTATATGGGCTGCACCAAGCACCTAGGCTGTGGTATGAGACATTGTCTCAGTTTCTCCTGAAGAATGGTTACACTAGAGGTACCATTGACAAGACTCTTTTCAGAAGGAAGTTTGGAAAGACATCTTGCTCGTTCAAGTCTATGTTGATGACATCATATTTGGTTCCTCAAATGACCAAATGTGTAAAGACTTTGAGAGCATTATGAAGAAGAAGTTTGAGATGAGTTCCATGGGAAAAATGGACTTTATCCTAGGAATTCAGGTGAAACAAATGAAGGAAGGGTTTTTCATCAGTCAATCTAAGTATGTCAATGACATCTTAGAAAGATTTGATATGAAAGATTGTAAGGCAACAAAAACACCTATACCTAGAAACCACAATCTCTGTCCTGACTCTGGGGAAGTGATCAACATCAGTATAGAGCAATTATTGGTTCTCTGATGTATCTCACAGCAAGTAGACCTTATATCATGTTTGCAACTTGTATTTGTGCAAGATATCAGGCTACTCCAAAGGTGTCTCACCTAGTTGCTGCCAAGAGAATCCTAAGATACCTCAAAGGAGCACCTAAACTAGGTCTCTGGTATCCAAGGAATAGTGATTTCAATCTCTATGGTTACTCTGACAGTGATTATGATGGCTGCAATATCAACAAGAAATCAACATCCGATGGATGTCAATTTCTTGGTGGAAGGATCATCTCATGGCAATACAAGAAGAAATCATGTGTCTCTACATCAACTGCTGAAGCTGAATACATTGCTGCTGCTAGTTGATGTGCTCAGCTGCTGTGGATTTAGAACCAAATGATAGACTACGGATTCAACTTCATGAGCACTCCTATCCACATTGACAACAACAGTGCTATCTCCATTACTGAAAATCCAGTAAAGCACTCAAAGACTAAGCATATTGATATCAGGTATCATTTCATTAGAGATATTCATGAGAAAAATTTTATCAAGCTAATCAAATTTGATTCAAATGAATAATATGCTGACTTGTTCACCAAAGCTTTTGATGAACACAGATTCAAATATCTCATCACAGCTATTGGGATGATAAACCTTGATTAGTCTATCTCATTTGAAAACCTTTTAATGTGTAAAGTTTTATGTCAAAACAATCTAAACCGTGTTACAAAAGGTCTTTCTCTAAAATTTTATCTAAGTATAAATTCTTCCGAAGAGGAATTAACCCTCGGAAGATACTTTGCATATCTTCCGAAGCAAATTCCTCCTAGGATAATTTTCTTCTCGGAAGAGTTGTTAAGTCTCGGAAGAAGCGATTGATTTCATATCAGATCTACTTTCGAAGCTTATAAAACTCTCCATTCGGAAAGCAACATATACTCTCGGAAGTAAAATTTTTACCTTCGGAAGTAAATTTGCCTTCAGAAGAACATTACCTTCGGAAATGCTTTATACTCGGAAGAAAGATTTTACTGTGTAACGGAAATCTTTTGGGCCCCACTCTGTAAAAAGTAAAGATTTTGTTAATGATGTCGGATTATTTAAATGGACTAACCTTACCGCCTCTGTCACATCATCCACTGAAACATCCTATCATCTTATCCAAACCTCCTTTAAACCGCCATTTCACCCATTTAAATAACTCCGGCTAATCACTTTCATCCTTTTTACCAAAAATTACTGCCCTAAAAGCTTTCTTCATCTTCAATTCACCCAATTGCGAACTATCTTCCTGCAACTTTCTCAAATGGCACTAAACCCTTAGCACAACCAAGTCGCACTCCTTGATTCTTCAAGGGATGCCGACTTCTAAGATATCATCTCCTTTCTAACCCAATCTTCTTATTACACTGCCCTGACTGTTAACCCCATGGTTTACTCAAATCATATGTCTGAATTTTGGGCAAATGGTCAAATTGAAACCCTAAATGGGGTTTGTGTCATAAGATCGAGCATATGTGGCCAGTAGTTGGTCATTTCTGAACAACTCATCAGGGAGCATCTCGAGCTTCATGATGAGGGCGCTCTTATAGGGTTCCCCAAAGCAGATTTGGACAACAGTTATATCCAAATGGGATATGGTGGAGATGTTAGCAGGTCAACCTTTTACAAGTTTAACTTCTCTTACAACTGGAAGTTCCTGCTGCATGTAGTTCTTCATTGCTTGTCCAACAAATCTGGGGGATGGGATCAAATCCCATATGAACTTGGGTGCCTAGTTCATGGTTTGGTGAGAAGCCTCCTCTTCAACTACTCAAGATTTGTGCTGACCAATCTTATGGAAAACCTTCAACGGGACACATTCTTCATGTATCCCAGGTTTTTCAACACATAATCAATTGTGAGTTGGACCAGAGTAAGCTAGTCTATGCAGCTGCTCTGATTGTTCCTCAAATGAGGCCGACCATCTTCAAGACTTTGAAGAGAGTGTCCACCAACTTCACCGGAAGATATATTGCACTTCTTCCAGGTATGACTGAGCCAATGGCTCCTGGTGACATCCCTGTTCACCCCACAGGTGATGAACCCACACCAGCAACTACCCTCACATTACCAAATCTACCTTCTCCCCCCATCACCATCACTTATCAAAGACGCCCCAAACGAACCCTTGTTCAATCTTCTCTGATTGAACAAGCTCCTCCTGTTCTATCCAAAAAGGCTAGAGTGGAACAATGGGCTCCCACTCAGCCTGAGGTCCAACTATCCTTCACAATTGACCTCAATATGGGTCTTGAGTCTCCTCAGTCTCAGACCCATGAACCCGAAACCCAAGCTGAAAACCCTCAGGGAGAGTCCTTATACTCCCCTGAGCAGCCAAAAAGGGACAGCCCCACCACAGGCTCAATGCCTTTAGACATTGATCAAAGTCTCGGGTCATTAGGCTTCACTTCCATATCCTTTATTGACCTACTAATAGGAGCTGATGAAGAGATTATATCTCTTCAAGGCAATGAAGTTGATCCACAACATCCTCTCAAGGATCAACAGAGCCCAGAGAGATCTCTTATTTCTAGCCCCCATCAGCAAGCCTTTACTGAGGTGAGTCCCACTGATGTGGAGGGGACTCATGTAGATTCAGCTGCCACTACTGAAGGAGCCTCAATGGACCCTCAGGACAGTCGTAACATTACTGAGACTGAATCTATGGCAACCATGCCCATTGATAACTCTGAAAGAGATATCATTGAGCAAGGGAAACCTGGGCGCCAAGAAACCACATCTGGTGGTGAGGATGAACATACTAGGTATGTTACCTTATCTCCCCGTGATTCTTCAAAAGAAGATGAGGGAAGACTGCAACTCACCATTAAAGACCTACTTTAAAAAGTCTCAAATCTTGAATCTAAGGTTAGGACTTTAGATGATAGGTCTGCCACTCAGCAACTTGAGATTGAAAATCTCAAGGCCAAACTTGTAGATACATGTGTACCTAGTTTAGGAACTTAATGTAAATGTCTTTCATGTCTTACATATATGTAATTGAATGGGTATGAATGAAATACAATGTATGGTTGATGCATAAAATGTTTTATACTTTATTGTTTATTGTGTGATAACACATATTGAACTAACTATATAGGTTTGTGGTTGTTTACATAGTTCTTAGTCAAGAATGGTTGAGAAATGTGTTTAAACTTAATCGCATGAAGTATTCATGCGAATGGACCATGCTAATGGACCATACACATGAACACTTCATGCTAATGGACCAATCGCATGACTGAACCAGGAGACTGGATCAGTCACACGATTGTGACAGGAGATTGACTCAGTCGCACGACTGAACATTCAGTCGTGCGGATGGATCAACCGCATGCTTCAGTCGCACGACTGAACCATGCTAATGGTTCAGTCGTACGAATGGAAAACCCTAACCTATAAATACCACTTAATTCGTGGAAAAACATGACAATACCTACGCACATAATCGTACCCTAGCCGTCCAGAGACTCAAGAACACCTGTTCCAAGTTCATAGATCGCAGTTAATCATCTTGCAATCGTTCTTAACGTTTTGATTCATTCTTAGATCGATTATACTTGCGTTCTCACTTATTGGATCGCCAATCAAATAGGATTCCACACTATTTGGTTTGGTATACACATAAATAAGTTAGTACTCCGTACCTAAACGGTCCTAACAAGTTGTATCAGAGCTTTGGCTCTTGATTTGCAGGTGATTCAATCGATTTTGATATAAAAATCGCGTTTTTCACAAAAAAAACTCAATCTTTTGTGTCAAACAGTGTTTTCGACGTCTCCAGATCAAAAAGTTAATGTTTTTCGGTATACGGCAATTAGGGTTAGTGAGAAATTCGTGTTTTTGCGTCTAAGTGTTCAAAACCTTCGTTTTTGCAAAAACAGCAGCCTTTAGTCGCACGATTGACTCAATCGGACGACTGAACCCATTCGCACCTCCCATACGCACGATTGAACTCAGTCGCCTTGTTCATTCGTACGACTGATCAGCTTCATTCGCATAGACTCCAACTACACTCTCCTTACGCACGACTGTATCCAATCGCACGATTGAATTCATCCGCACTCTTCATTCGCACGATTGACTCATTCGCATAAGTTCAATCATACGAGTGGTCCATTCGCACAAGTGAGGTACTTGATCTCAAAAGTTTAAAGTTAACGAGATGGAAGAACAATACTCAGCGTTCACTGCAGGTAGAGACACACGGGTCCAGAACCTCTTACTTCTGAATAATGAGACTGGGAATCATAATAAACCACCTAAGCTTATAATGTTAGACGATTACCCACAGTGGAAGCAACGTTGTGAAGTCACTGGATCGGTAGACATCCGAGCATGTTCTTGACGGAAGGGAACAAAATCAAAACCAAGAGACAAACAATAAACACGATCTATAATAAAATGGTTTCATTGATAAAACCTAATGATTACTAGATCGTTACAACATAAGAATCAAGACTCTTGGCAAGGGGAGATCGAGCATGACCTCCCCTCTCATCCGGCAGCCCTAGGCCCCGGGCAGACTCCCTCCCCAAACCCTTAATCTCTCTACACATTAAAACTGGTATATATAGCCTCGGCCCATATTAGATGCGACTGGGCCCATTCGTGCGATTGGACCATGCGTATGGTTCAATCGTACAACTGGACCATGCGTATGGTTCAATCGTACGACTGGACCATACTTATGGTTCAGTCTTACGAATGTCCCAATCGCATCTCTCAGTCGCACGACTGGCCTATTAGCATGTCTCAGTCACACGACTGAGTTTCATTCGCATATGCTCCTACGAATGACCCAGTTTCATGTGTTTACAACATATCAGGTGTATTACATTAAAGCCTAGACTATTCGACAAGCGACGGACACACTATATATGACTATATATGCTCCAACAAATTCCCCCTTGGACGTTGCTTGCGAATAGTAGATAACACCTCTTACAATCTTCAGTCAATCTTTGCTCTGGTTGTCAATAGAATCAAACGAAAACCATATTAGCCAACGTTGCCGATCCGTCAGGTTTCTACAATGTCCCTGAAAATGAATTTAGGCACAATAGCTTTCGTTTACTTTGTAGAACACCATCATAGCAGCAAGATTCCCCATATGACTGATTTTTCCAGATAATGACATGAACAGTTTTCCATTGCTTCAATCTTCACACAGGCTAACATGATTAACATTAACACCTGCAGGAATTCCCCCTCATATTCAGCATATCCCAATATATAAACGTTGTGCTCTCTTGTGTCTTCATACAGTGTATTGGGCAAAAGGTAGACGGTTCCAATCCACAGCTGACAATCTCAACCAAATCAGCATGCATGTAGATTCTTCATCAGAAACCGGCTCACATCATCACTTTATGATTGCGTCTTCAATCTCTCTATACATGGATTCCCCCTAAGAATGAGAATCCTCTCTGTGCGGATAGATATAACTTGATTGGCCCATAAATAGTCAGATGCTCCTGACTACCCCACAAAATCAGCACCGACTGCTGACATCTTCTCTTCTCTCTTTCGTGTTCCAACTTCATTCACCTATTCTGGAAGTCCGACGAATAATGGGGTATACATCAAACTTATTTGACAAAAGAATCTCAGGGTGAATGTGCTTTGCTCATCCTCAAATCTATGCAAAAGGTAGTTCCAGACTCTTTTTTTTTGGTCTGGAACACTGTTCATCCGTATGACGTGGAGGACAAATATCACATTCATGTGAATGGATGATACGAATGATATATTCGTGAGACTGGTCATAAGACTGTTCCAGTAGCATGATTGGTCATAAGACTGGTCTTGTAGCATGACTTGTCATAAGATTGGTCCAGTAGCATGACTGGTCATAAGACTGGTCCAGTAGCATGACTGGTCATAAGACTGGTCCAGTCGCATTCCAGTCGTACGAATGGTCCATTAGCATGGTCCAGTTGTACGAATGGTCCATTAGCATGGTCCAGTCGCACGAATGGTCCATTAGCATGGTCTAGTCGCACGAATGGTACATTAGCATGGTCCAGCCGCACGAATGGTCCATTAGCATGGTCCAGTCGCACGAATGGGTCTGCACGTAGATTTTCAGCAGCCGCCAAAGCTGCCAAAAACCCTAATTTGATGAATTTTACATGAACCGAAACAAAATAGACATCATTAGATTCGCAAGGGTCATAGGAACGTGGTTTTGAGTTCGATTTTAACATAGAAACAACACACGTAACAAGATCTGAGCAAAACACGAAGAACACGAAGTGGGTTTAACGTCAAGAATCTGAAATAGATCCAGAAATCAAGAGCTCGGGTTGCTAGAATGATTGTTAGATCATTCCAGCAGTAACCGGCTCTGATACCAATTGTGAAGTCACTGGATCGGTAGACATCCGATCATGTTCTTGACGGAAGGGAACAAAATCAAAACCAAGAGACAAACAATAAACACGATCTTTAATAAAATGGTTTCATTGATAAAACCTAATGATTACAAGATCGTTACAACATAAGAATCAAGACTCTTGGCAAGGGGAGATCGAGCATGACCTCCCCTCTCATCCGGCAGCCCTAGGCCCCGGGCAGACTCCCTCCCCAAACCCTTAATCTCTCTACACATTAAAACTGGTATATATAGGCCTCGGCCCATATTAGATGCGACTGGGCCCATTCGTGCAATTGGACCATACGTATGGTTCAATCGTACGACTGGACCATGTGTATGGTTCAATCGTACGACTGGATAATACTTATGGTTCAGTCTTACGAATGTCCCAATCGCATCTCTCAGTCGCACGACTGGCCCATTAGCATGGCACAGTCGCACGACTGAGTTTCATTCGCATATGCTCCTGCGAATGACCCGGTTTCATGTGTTTACAACATATCAGGTGTATTACATTAAAGCCTAGACTATTCGACAAGCGACGGACACACTATATATGACTATATATGCTCCAACAAACGTTTCGAGATCTACCTCAATAGAGTTGATCCCAACCTTTGGGAATCAATTGAAACAGGATATGACATGTCGGTTGGTGCAGATGGGGTAAAATTGACCTTGGGAGGGATGACTGACAGCCAGAAGACGAAATATAATGCAAAGAAGAAGGTTTATGCCCTGTTAACTCAGTCAATTCCAAAGGATATATTCCATCAATTTTCTGAGAATAAACAGGCAAAGAAACTGTGGATAGCCTTGGAAAAATGCTATGACGGAAATGCTTCGTTAAAAGCTCTAAAGGCAAAAGCTTTAAAGAAGGAGTTTGACAACTTCTCTTCAATGGGTAAAGAAAGTCTGGATGATGTAATCGACAGGTTCTATCATCTCATGAGTGAGCTGCATATTCATGGAGTTACAACGTCAATGGAAGACAAGGTATCCAGCCTGGCAGATGGCTTACCAGAGAAGTGGGATTCGTTTGTATCTAATTTGAGACAAAACAGTATATTGGGAAAATTAGATATAAATGACTTCATCCTGAAAATGAGAGAGGAGGAACTTAGAATGAAATACAGGTCGCAGAAAGGAACATATGACCAAAATCCTTCACTTTACAACGCCTCTTCCACAACAGCCAATTCAGGAGCACCCCTTCAGACTGTATTTGTTTCAAGTTCATCTGCTCCTTCACCAACCATAGCTTCAGGGTCTGACACGTCTGGATCATCAAGTATCCATTATATTGCACCTGAGGCTAATTCTACCAAGTTAAAGACCGAGAATCTCGGGAACATCACTGTGGAGGTGGTAAAGAACATATGGATCTATTGGTAGCTGTTGTTCACTCGTATGACGGTTTGGTTGCAGGAAAGATTGGTAACTGCCATCTAGCAGATGAAGATTACCAACAGATAGACGAGAACGAGCTTGAAAGAATGGACATAATGTGGGCATTGGCAAGTGCTGTGTGGAGAGCTAAAAAGTTTGTTAAGAAGACGGGACAAAATTTGATAGCTACTAAAGACACTACTTTTGGTTTCGATAAGTCCAAAGTTACCTGTTTCAACTGTGGAGAGAAGAGGCACTTTAAACGTGAGTGTGTAAAGCCCAAGAAGACAGGCAACGGCAACCTGTTCTCGACTTTTAACCGTCAGGACAAACCAACAGGTGGAGCTACCTCGTCTAGTATAGAGACAA
Source organism: Flaveria ramosissima (assembly GCA_025215565.1). Taxonomy (NCBI): domain Eukaryota; kingdom Viridiplantae; phylum Streptophyta; class Magnoliopsida; order Asterales; family Asteraceae; genus Flaveria; species Flaveria ramosissima. The sequence continues at coordinate 42,603,301 of CM046034.1, forward strand.
AGGCTTTGACTGCTCAAGGTGACGAAGGACAAGATTGGACCTTCAAATTTGTGTCTCTGGGAGAATCTAACATTGCAAATGTCAAGGTGTTGGATAACGATACTGAAAGTGAAGCTGATATCACGGTCGAACTAGCAATGTCAAAAACTGAAGATACTGCAAAAGTTGTCAAACCCCTGATTGAAGAAGATACCAAAACGACATGTTCAGAATCTCCAGCAGCTGAAGAGTCAACCTCTGCACTGATGGCAGATTCAACTGAATCTTCATAGGTAAGTACTAAAGACCAATTGTTTGACAATCATGCTTGTTATGAATGTAATAAATTTAGGGAAAGCATAGATTTGAAATTTGCTAGGTTATTAGATCACAACGATAGCTTAGTAAAGGACTTGCAATTGTGCACAGAAGCAAATCGCATTTTAATACTAAATGAGCACAGTTACAAAGAGAAAATAGAACTGTTAAATAAACAACTTAGGGAAACCGAATTTGTGGCTTTTAACCAAGCAAATAACATTAAGTTCTATTTAAACTCCCTTGAAGAAACTAAAAAGGAAAAAGCAGTTTTGGAAGTCGAAGTAAATTCATTAAAACAAAAACTGCACAGTTGGACTAGTTCTTCTCACATAGTTAAAAACTTAGTGAAAGAACGAAATAACGGGGAGGGATTAGGTTACAAAGTGGTTCCACCACCACATGAGATCTTGTTAAATACTAAATGTCGACTAGTAAATAACAATCCTATTAAGGATCATGTGGTGACCACTCCTCTAGTTAGTGATCCAGATTCCACGTGCCAAATGGTGGAAGTCACTAAACTGAAGGAGGACACTTTGAAATCTTAGGGTAAAATGCCTATCGTTAATTTGGATGAGCAATTTGAGAAGGTTAAGGTAAAGTCAGGTTCAACAACGTCTAATAATGAACCCAAAAAGACCAAACAAGTTAACCAATCACGTGATTCATGTCTAAGTTCAAATGTACAAAAAGGTAAAGATGTTAAAAAGGTTCAAACAATTAATCTTGTTAAAGAAGATAAAACATCTAAACAAGAAGTGACAAAATCCAACAAGCCCAAAGTCACACCGGTCTCACACACTTCCCCACAGAGACGTCTTTCCCAACATGTTGAAGGTCGATCATGCTACAATTGTGGAAAGAGAGGACACATTGCTTCTAATTGTCCTTAGTATCAGACACCAAGAAAGAAAGTTGAACTTCATGATACTAAACAGATTTCTTCTAAAAGGAGTTCTATTGCTCCACCTAAAAGAAATAATGAAACTAAAGTTCAAACCATAAGCAGTCGTCTGTTTATCACAAACAGGCCTTGCACAAAACTGGCATGTGGAAAGAAAAATCAAATCAAATGTCTGATACTGAGAGCAGTAAAAAGCATGATATTCCCTCACCTTCAAATGGACAGTGGGTAGAATTTATGATGTATGATGCCTCTGGGTCACCCAAGCCAGTTAAGGCTTGGGTACCTAACATAAACTAATCATTTCCTTTAAATGTGCAGGGTGTTCGCTATAGTGCTTCTACAAATACTTGGATCGTTGATAGTGGGGCATCAAGGCACATGACTGGGAACCTGTCACTCCTCTCAAACGTCAAACAAATTAAGAGAGGACATGTTTCCTTTGCTGGAAATAAAGGAGGTTACATCACTACATAGAGAGAGGTGGGAAATCAGAAAGTTAAGTTTGACAAGGTCAACTATGTTCAGAAACTACAAAATAACTTACTTTCTGTACCACATATTTCTGACAAAGGTTTCAAGGTTGTTTTTGACAACAAGAAGTGATACGTGTTGAAGAAGGAGTACATCATTCCGGAGGACCAAATTTTAATGTCAGCTTCAAGGTATAATGACTTATACGTCTTGGATCTATCAAAGGTCTCCACAACCGATCATCAAGTCCAATGCTTCTTGTCAAAGGAAACTGAGAAGGAATCCATCTCCTGGCATAGGAGAATGGGACACATAAATCCAAGGAAGATGAATCATCTCATTCAGAATGATTTGGTCAATGGGGTTAATGTCAAAAACTTTCAACTTCCAGATTTCTGTGTGGCATGTACGAAAGGGAAACGGACCAAGAAGTCTCACAAGGCAAAGAACGTCAACTCTATTGAATTGCCTCTCGAACTTCTACATATGGATCTGTTTGGTCCTGTGAGCACAAAGAGCATCGCGGGAGATCTGTATTGTTATATAGTCACCAATGACTATTCCAAGTTCTCTTGGGGATTGTTTCTGAAATCCAAATCAGAAACATTTGATCCGTTCAAACAACTTGTGACCACATTAGAATCTCTATACAAGTTAAAGGTACGTCAGATTCGCTCAGACAACGGTACAGAATTCAAGAATCAGTAGATGGAGGCATTCTGCAAAGAAAAGGGAATTGTACATAAGTTCACATCTGCCTACACTCCACAGATGAACGGAGTTGCTGAACGGAAGAACAGAAGCTTGATAGAAACAGCCAGGACGATGCTAGCAGACTCGAAACTGCCTATCCAATTCTGGAATGAGGCAGTTCCAAATGCATGTTACACTTTGAATCGATTCTTGGTGGTTAAAAGACATGGTAAAACGTGTTACGAGTTGATCCAACGACGTAAACCCAATCTAGAGTATCTTGAACCGTTTGGCTATGTACACTGCTGAAGAAACATCAGTCAGGAAAGTTCAGTGAAAAGGCTGAAGAAGGTATCTTTCTAGGATACAACATACCGAATAAGAGGTTTACAACAACTCATCGGGTCAAGTAGAAGTGTGGTGCAACGTCGATGTTTAGAGATTCACCACCCCCCCTACAGGAAAAGGACTCGCCTTCTTTTTCGATTATGATGGATTCTTCAAGTCCTTCAACATTACTCTCACTCCTTCTGATTATGAGCTTTTGACAAAGATGATGTATGATGTCTTAAACACACCGCCCGTTGACTCGACAATATCCGAGTCACAAGGTCAGTCTTCTAGTAACTCAGGGGGAGCACTGGAGGTAAGTGACCCCTCTTATGATGATGAAGAAGTGGAAAATGTTCAGGTGGATCAGGAGGCACAGGTTCCTACTACTTCAAGTACACAAGCATCAGATGTAGATGCCTCTGACACTTTGGAACCCCATACTCCCACTGCCTCAGATACTAAACCTGCGGTTCACAATCTGGATAATGAGGTAGTTGTACCAACCACTCCTGGATCTCGACTAAATGTTTATCATCCTCTAGACAATGTCATAGGGGATGTAAAATCGGGAGTACAGATAAGAAATCAGCTCTACTCAGCTGATTATGCCTCAGTCATGGAAAAAGGCTACCTTCACGACGGTGCTTATCGATGTTTTGTGTCTCAATTTGAGCCAAAATATGTAAGTGACGCCTTAACTGATGAGGCTTGGGTGAGTGCCATGCAAGAAGAACTTCTTCAATTCAAGAAGTTAGGAGTGTGGACTCTGGTAGATAAACCTAAAGGTGCTAAGGTCATTGGCACTAAATGGGTTTTGAAATGCAAGAAGGATGACCAAGGGGTCATTATCAGAAACAAGGCTTGACTAGTAGTTCAAGGATTTCGACAAGTCGAGGGAATTGATTACAACGAAGTGTTTGCACCTGTGGCAAGAATGGAAGCCATCCGTATATTCCTAGCCTACGCATCGTATATGAAGATTAAAGTCTATCAGCTTGATGTGAAGAGTGCATTCCTTCATGGTGAAATCCGAGAGCCAGTGTATGTCAGTCAACCCGAGGGATTTGAGGATCCGTATCATCAGGACAGAGTGTACAAGCTAGACAAGGCTCTATACGGGCTTCATCAAGCTCCGAGAGCATGGTATGAGAAGCTCTCGACTCATCGAAACATGGCTTTCGCAGAGGAGTGATTGATTGTACACTGTTCATCAAAGAAAGGATGGTGACTTACTGCTCGTATAGATTTATGTTGATGACATAATCTTCGGTTCTAAAAACAAAGATCTATGTAAAGAATTTGAAGTAGTAATGAAAGCTGAGTTTGAGATGAGTGCCATGGGAGAAATAAAGTTCTTTCTCGGGTTGCAGGTGGATCAGACACCTAAGGGAATTTTCCTACATCAGACCAAGTATGTAAGCGATATTCTCAGTCGGTTCGATATGGAGAATGCGTCTGCAGCTGGGACTCCACTTGCTACAAACCACGATGTAGCACCCGACGAAAGTGGCGATCTGGTTGATGCCACCATGTACCGAGGAATGTTCGGATCTCTCATGTACCTCACCGCCTCACGACCGGATATCATGTATGCAACGTGTCTATGCTCAAGATATCAGGCGAAACCGAAGGTCAACCATCTCATCGGAGTCAAAAGGATTTTCGTTATCTGAAGGGTACTCCAACACTTGGGTTGTGGTATCCTCATGATGATGACTTTGAGCTTACAGCGTATAGTGATTCAGGTTATGGCAGCTGCAAAATGAACTACAAGTCAACTTCAGCAGGATGTCAATTCTTTGGGAGAAGATTAGTCACGTGGCAGTGTAAGAAGCAGACACCGGTTGCTCTATCAACTTGTGAAGCTGAATACGTTGCTGCTGCAAGCTACTGTTCACAAATCATCTGGACTCAACATCAAATGCGGGATTACGGTTTGAAATTCTCTAACACTCCTATATTTGTTGATAATTCTGCTGCTATAGCCGTAACTAAAAATCCGATCCAACATCCTAAGACCAAACACATCGGAATTAAATATCACTTTATACGTGATTGTTTTGAAAAGAATTTAATCGATGTTGTTAAAATTAATACGGACTTTCAACGTGCTGACCTCTACACAAAAGCCTTTGATAAACCAAGATTTTTATATCTTTTAGAGGTCAACGGGGTGAAAAAGAAAAGTGATGTGATCACAGAGGATGAAAATGCTTAGTCCGACAACGCTTTTTTGATTTTCTCTTATTTTCTTTTATTTTTCTTATTTGAATTTCCTGTCTCTTTAAAATCCAAAAACGTAAAAAATATTTTCGGTTTTAGAATTTTAGGGGGAGAATAGGTTAAATTAGTATTAAATTAGTTGTTTTAATTTCAGTACTTAAAAAAACGAGGGAGAAGGACAATCTAGCTAATAGAAATGAGATCGTATCTGTGATACTGATTCAATGTTTATAGAAAATGATAGTACACAGGAACAAAGAGTTTGGGACCTTAAAAGAATTTAACTGATTAAGATGCAAAATTCAAAGTATAAGTCTGAGAAGTCTAAGCAAAATAAAAGGAAAAATGATAGTAAAACTAGTATGCTACTAAGGTAACATGAAGAAAGTAGACTTAGAGGTTGCAAGTTCATTATATGATGTGTCGTAAGATTCAACACAATAGATGAGTAGACCTCATTGGTGACTTAAATTCAAACTAAGTTGTTCAACAAGCTGTGGGTTATCATCTTATCCCTGGTTAACACAATCAACAAAGTTCCAATAAGGGGTGACGAGCAAAATAAATGCCACAAATGTGTGCGGATGACCATAAAAAGAGCAAAGCACGAAAAAAAATTTGTGTAAACGCAATCAAGCTAATAACAAATGTTGTTGGTGCGTTACGTGCAAAAAGAAAAGAAAATTGCTCTCACAAGAAGATAGGTTGTGTGCCTCTCTGTTGTGCGATGTCACTGACCTGAGGATAAGCATAACCTAAATATTCTAGAATTCATTGTTGTTTGCGCCTCTCTGTTGTGCGATGGCATTGACCTGAGGCATCTCTTTGAAAGCTCTTAGAATAGTTTCTTTTTGTCAAAATACCCGTAGACCGCTCACAAATCTCCTGAGGAACGTTGATTACCAAATAAGCGTGGGATCCACAAAGGGTTGTTGAAATAATTAAACCTAACATATCACCAATCTGTGTCAACAAGCTGTGTATGGATTTAAGAGGACAAGTATACTTACAATCATCGTGGCTGCAATTCTTGAAAGTCCAAATCATTGTGTGTATCTCACAGCACTAGTATGATTTCCTAAACTTGCTAATGACTCTCGATAAAAACAAGAATCTAGCATCAAAGGCTTTGGTAACATGTCCCAAATGATTTGATAAACCTGTATGATTCCATAATGAATTGATCCAGTTATGATCAATGTAACTTGATGCTATACTGTCTAGAAAGAAAAAACTGGTAGATACTTATCTTAGGATTTCAACCTCACATAAAAAATACAAAATTATGTTTTAGTTTTGTTTATTTCTAGTTGGTTAAGTTAGTTAATTTCAAATAATTTAGTAGTTAAAAGTCGGACTACGCATCGGAACTCTATCTGGGATTTAATCACTTAAAAGGGTCACATCTGAGGTGACCAAACTGGTTTTCACATGTTAAAAGAGTCACATCTAAGGTGACAAATTGTTTTATTTTAAAAGGATCACGTCTGAGGTGATCAAAGGTTTTCTAAGTTAAAATGATCATGTTTGAGATGATCGAATGCTCGACATGTTTTATCAATTGTTAAAAAGGGCTAAGTGTCAAATGGTCATAAAGTCAAAATCATAAGTATGAGTCATTCGCACGACTGGACCATGAGTATGGACCAGCCATACGATTGGACCATACGTATGAGCCCAATCGCACGACTAAACCACACGTATGGCCCAGACGTGCGATTGGACCATAAGCATGAGTAAACTCACACGATTGGATCACAAGATTGAACCAATCGCATGAATGGAGGTGACCGAATGAGACAGTCGTACGACTGACACCTAGTCGCACGACTGAAGGTGACCGACTGTGCCAGTCGCACGACTGACTTCTAATCGCACGAATCAAGTATGCGACTGAGCTCAGTCGCACGACTGAAGGAAACCCTAGTATAAAAGGAGGGCGAGTCGGTCGCAGTCATTCATCACCCCCAAATCGCCCCCAACTCGCACGACTACACCGTTACTCTGCCCGATTTCTATTTGATCATTCTAGACCACTGATTGTTGTGTACTAACGATATCTAGTGCTTATACAGGTAAAGTGAGGTGCAATCCACTCAAATGTCCATCGATTTATGCCCTAAATGATTGAATTTAAGCCCTAAATAGAACCGAGACTTAGTTTGCCTAAGAAACTAATAAAACTAAGCACATTGTGAAATTAAAGGTTATTAGGTGTTCTGTCGGTCATTTGGGAGACTAATGAGCCAAACCACGACATCGAACATTAAATTTTGCTCAAAATTTGAATTTGAATTGAACAGTCAGTCTGGCATGCGAATGGACACCCTGATGAACTTCAATCGCACGACTGAGCTAGGCGACTGGCAAAATCGCACGACTGACATGAGCGATTGGCACAATCACACGACTATACCATGCGGTTGAGTTTAGTCGCACGAATGTGTGAACCGCATGGGAAAGCATACGACTAAGCCCAGTCACAAGCTTAATCGCACGATAGAGGTCAATCGCACGACATAGACTCAGTCGCATTGTCCATTTGCACGACAGAACAGAAAGATTCAAGTCCAATAAATTCATCTGTCATTCAGTAATACACACTCTAATGTTTATCTATCTTTTGTTACAGCAGCATGGCGAGTCAGTGGACGATGAGCACAAAGCACAACATATGTGCTCATCTTGATTTGACATCTCGGAATGCACCCGAGTTCATAGGCATTATTTCATTTCTGAGGAGATCGAGGATCTTCAGAGCGATCTCTACCCCATGCACACCATACAGGTCGATACAGCAGGCTTTCTGGGAAAGCGCTGTTGTAGATAGGTCCTTAGAGCCTCACCGGATTCGGAGTTCTATCTTTGGCCAGGCCATTGACATCAGTGAGGAGGACCTACGGAGAGTGTTAGAGTTGGGAGAAGATAGCGATTGCTCCACCAGACTACATCCGCTGACGCTTCGTGGATGCTTTCTACGGGCTAAGTACTCGGGGGATATCAACGCAGGTGTGCTCAACAAGAGCAACCTGTGCCCCTAGTTCAAATACTTAGCCCATGTGCTGCTGAGATGTATAGCCTCAAGGAAGGGAGGTTTTGATGAGCTCTCTGATCAGATTCAGAATGCCTATGTGGCTTTAATTCTGAATCATCCTTTCAGCTTTTCGAGGATGATCTTCACATATTTGGTGGAGAACATAGAGGCCAAGGGCAAGGAAGGCTTCTGCATATACCCTCGCTTCATACAAATGATCATTGATCAGAAGCTTCCTTCACTGCCCAAGGAGAGAGAGGACACAGTTATCCTAGAGGTGATGGATGATACCACCCTAGGAAGGATGAGGGTATACTGGGGAAAGCAGGTGAAGCCCCCTGTAAGGAGGTTGTTTGGGCATCTGGCCCGAGAGGACTATGTGACGCCAGCAAAGAAGAAGTGGCGTCACGATGATAGTGACTCTGACTCTGAGCCGATTGTGCTCCCATCTGATGATTCTGATGACGATGACCGTGGTGTGGTGGAGATACTGGCCCCACCCGATCTAGGGCCACTACCACAGATACTATATCTCCACCATCCACCCACGGAGGAGCTGACGTGGCAGGATTCCATCAGGACTTTCGTCCTGATGAGGAGGAGGAGAGTGATGAGGAGCCGTTAGTTCGGACGGTGGGCAGCAGGGTGGTTGCCATCGAGAGGGGGATTAAGGCGGTAGGTGGACGCCAAAGTGAGTCTGGGGAGGCTACCACTGAACCTTCTTATACCCCAGACCCGCCCAGTAGCCAAGGGGGAGCCTCTGCATCCAAGGGCTCGGGGAAAAAGAGAATGGCCCAACCCTACGGCAAGAAGGGGAGGAGGCCAAGGTTCACATTGACCACCACCACCACCACAGCTACCACCACTACTACCACACCATCCACCACTCCTACCACACCACCCACCACTACTAACACACCACCCACCACTACAGCCTACCCGTCACCACCCACTCATACACCACCACCCATATTCACCAGTGCCACCACAACCACCACCAGCCACCAAGCCGGACCATGATCCCACCCAACATTCACCACAGGATCATCTCTACCTCCCATTGGAGTAGAGGAACAGCTGTCAGCACTTAACCGTATGGTGCTGAAGCTGTTGGCTGCTGATGAAGAGAAGGCTGCCCAACTACGTCAACTTGCGGAGCTTAATGCTACCCAAGCACAGCAGATCTCACAGGAAGCTCAGCAAATTGCCCAACTCCAGGAGCAAAACGACCAATCAGCTAAAAGGATTATAGGAGTTGGAGGCTACAAACAAGACCATCATGCTCAAGCTTAAGGGATCAAAGGATGAGCCACTCAAGATAAGAGAAGGAGATGATGATGATGATGATGATGATGATGATGATGATGATGATGATGATGATGATGATGATGATGATGATGATGATGATGATGATGATGAGGATAGTGATGATGATGAGGCCAGTGATGATGAAGAGACAAGGGAAGGGCAGAATGATGATGATGATGAAGAAGGAGATGCAGTTGCATCTGCCTCAGCTCAGGGTCAAGAGAGACGTACAAAGAGAAATCAAGACCAAGGAGCCTCATCTTCTGCCTCACCTACTGACGAGCCCGCGATTCGGGGCAAAAGTAATGATTAGATATTTATGTATTTGAAAGCTTTTGTACTTGAATCATGTATTAAACTTTTGTACTAAATGTTTATATATATATAATGTTTAACTGTCTTGATTATTGACTAATGATTGATGTGTTACATGTTTAAATCAAGCAGATCAAGCATATCAGCAAGATGAATACGATGTTGCTCCCCTTCAGCAAATCAAGTCTCAACTTATAATGATTATTGATTTGCAAGGGATAGTCAGAAGGTCTGTAAGCTATACTCCTGAAGAAGGAGAAAGTATTCATGACCTTACTGATGACCAGCTTGCTGAGATGTTCTGGCTCAACCCGGACGAGATTGTCAAGGACGCTCCTACTGTTGAAGTTACAAGTGATGATGAGCTCAATGACATAGATGAAATCGAGATCGAGGACGTCACTGCTGAGCATTATCCAGAGTATGCTGACAAAGAGGGAAATGTAGTCCCCAATCTGGGTGACACTCTTGTCAGTGATACGTTTGCAACACTGGATCAGATGGAGCAAGAGTCCGAGAAGAATAAGGATCAAGCCCAAGCCTCAGACGCTGATGTCAACATCAAAAAGGCTGAATGGGTGGCATGTTTTGCAGAGATCAAAGCCCAACGCACTGCTCCAAAGCCGAGTGCCTACACCAAGCTCTACAAAGTGAAGAAGCATCTGAAGGTGTCAGGAAAGATCATAGTGTAGGCATATTTTGATGATCTAAATGTATATGCTATCAAGAGGGAGAAGGGAATCGAGTACTTCAGATAACCACACAATCTGAAGACTCTACCCGGTTTTGAGCTTAACCAGCTGGCCAAACTGAAGCTGTTGTATGCTGACCCAAGAAAAATGTCAGGTTGGTTTGAAGCTGCATTGAAGAGAGAGTACCACACCAGGTGGGTTAACTTCAGACCCCAACAACCTACAAGGTACATCAGAAGGTCTGAAGTTGATGCCATTACTGGAAAGCCAAAGATAGTGCTGAAGTGGAGTCCTCCGCGCACGATGTCAAGAATCCCTCTAAGGGAAATGCCTCAGGACTTCACTCCACACTTTAAATGGTGGTACTATGATTGGAGAATAGGTGAGGCGGTCATAGTTTTGAACAGAGATGGAAATATGGAAACTATCAGGGTATTTGACCCAATGTGGCTGACTAACTTGTTTGCTGATGATGTATATAGATTGTACAAGTGGCCACTGTTTTATGATTCGCAAGATAGTGTACAAGCCCTCCAGTTCCAAAATGTTATAAGACTCTGTTTCGTATTTGAGATAAACGCCGGAGTTACAAGAGAGGAGAATTACAAGAAGTTTGATGAGCTGATGAAGAATGTTAGACAATGATGTAAACTAGGTCCAAGGGGGAGTTTGTAGATACATGTGTACCTAGTTTAGGAACTTAATGTAAATGTCTTTCATGTCTTACATATATGTAATTGAATGGGTATGAATGAAATACAATGTGTGGTTGATGCATATAATGTTTAATATTTCATTGTTTATTGTGTGATAACACATATTGAACTAACTATATAGGTTTGTGGTTGTTTACATAGTTCATAGTCAAGAATGGTTGAGAAATGTGTTTAAACTTAATCGTATGAAGTATTCATACGAATGGACCATGCTAATGGACCATACGCATGAACACTTCATGCTAATGGACCAATCGCACGATTGAACCAGAAGACTGGATCAGTCGCACGATTGTGACAGGAGATCGACTCAGTCGCACGACTGAACATTCAGTCATGCAAATGGATCAACCACATGCTTCAGTCGCACGACTGAACCATGCTAATGGTTCAGTCGTACGAATGGAATACCCTAACCTATAAATACCACTTAATTCGTGTAAAAACATGACAATTCGAATACCTACGCACATAATCGTACCCTAGCCGTCCAAAGACTCAAGAACACATGTTCCAAGTTCATAGATCGCAGTTAATCATCTTGCAATCGTTCTTAACGTTTTGATTCATTCTTAGATCGATTATACTTGCGTTCTCGCTGATTGGATCGCCAATCAAATAGGATTCCGCACTATTTTGTTTGGTATACACGTAAATCAGTTAGTTCTCCGTACCTAAACGGTCCTAACAAAACTAGCTGAGTAACATATTGAGAGGTCTGTTAGGCACGTAGCAATTTAGGTCTCTTTGACCTCTTCCTCTAGCTCATCAAGCTCTCAGGATGATGCTACTAAAAAGGGAAGAGTGTTCAAGGACAAAACCAAAGACAAGAGGAGCCACAAAGTCAAGCTCTTACTTCCCTAAGCTCAAAATATCCTATGCAACAAGCTTTAGTTTTTCCTGAGCCTCCTCCAGTGGTAATTCAAGTGGATCAAAGGATGCTTCAAGATCTCAACAGGTTCTTCAACAAGTTCATGTTGGAATCTCTTATTGAACAGCCAAGTTCTGATCTTTCTGTGATTTACTTCGGAGCTCAAGAGCTTTAGAGGTTAAATGCACCTCCTACCACTATTGAGGAAGCTGGTCAACCTAAGGTCCAAGTGGAACCTGAGATTAACTTCGAAGGGGAAACAAGGATTGATGGCCCAGCAACTGAGACAGTTGGGATAGATAGTGCATTCTCACAGATTTCCGAAGCACAAGTCAAAGCCTCGGAAGAACAATTTCAATCTTTCGAAGCTGAGATTGCAGCTGCGGAAGGACTATTCTCTTTATCCGATGATCTAATAGTCACAGATGCAATCCTAGAACTTGCATCTAAGGTTAATAGGGAGGATTTTCTCACCCAATCCCTAGCTCAAACATCAGCATTAACTCCACCTTCCATTTTCACTATTCAACCTGAACCTTCCATCCAAGAACCCCCAAAGTCTAGCACTTTCGAAGACATCAAAGGAAAGAGAAAGATGACTAAGGAAGAGCTTCAGGAGGAAGAAAGGTTAGAAAAGCTTAAAAGAAAAGGTAGACTTCCAACTGGAAAACTGCTAGCTGCCAGCAGCAAAGCAGCTGCAGCCAACTAGGAGGCGGTCAATAATAAAAGAAGAGTGGAAATCATTGATAGACTTGTCAGTCTAGGAGCTGTGAGTTAAGATGTACTCCTGCTACCACTAGAGGAGTTAGTTGAGCTGGAAAAGACAACTTTGCTGCAAAAACAGCAAAGAGAAGAAGCAGCAAGGTTGGCCTTAGAGGAAGAAAGGGAGAGGAAAGATAAAGAAGCTGATCAGCAGCTCAGGAGGGAAAGAATAACTTTCCTAACCTCCAGGGGTTTCTCTCTAGAAGAAATATCTCCACACAACAATGATACGATCTTATGGCTCTGCAATAAAAAGCAAGATCAAATGGAGAAAGAGAGAAAGAAAACTACCAAGGAAAAGCTGATGCTGAAGAAGAAGAAGGAGGAAGAAGAAGGAAGAAGAAGCAGGACTAGCTGATGCCAAGAAGATAGGTGAGAAGGCCTGGATGAAGAACTATCTCCGGGCTCATGGCTTCTCTGGCAGGCAGGTGGGTCCTATGTCTGAAAAGACCCTCCAGCGACATTTCAGTAACATAAAGGCTGACATTCGCTCGGGGAAGAGGAAGGAGATGTACAGAAGGGGACAGGGGATGATCTTCAAATCAACTACTCAACCCCAACCTCAAACCCAACCAAAACCTAAACCAATTCCTTTTCCATTCCCCATAAAAACTGAACCAACCACTGAACCATACACCCCTGAACCTACACCTTCACCCTTACCAACCTCTTCACCTCAACCACCTAAACTACCTATCCTCCAACCCAAAACACTAGCCAGAACCCAAACACCTCAACCTACCCAACAACCTCTCAAACCATCCCCTCAGCCTTCTAAACCTCTCCCCTTAGAGGAGTTCAGGGCAATCAAGACAAAGCTCATCAATTGCACAACCCTGAGTGACATCTCCTGTGAGGAGGATTCAGTCAAATTGACTTATGTTGATGGATCCTCATGTTCCCTCACTAGAGATCAATTTCTTGATCTGTCGAGAGGAACATTGGACCAAGCTGCAAATCTCCTTGGCCTCAATTCAGATACTTTGAATGAGGAAGAAAAGAAGCTAAGGAGAAGGCTGGTGACTCTGCTGGATACAAAGAAAGGTGACCGGGTGCCAAGACAACCTCTTGTGCCTAGGAAGAAGATCATCCAATGGAGGTTCGAAGACTCTTCTCACAACTTTGTTGTTGAAAGAGAGAATGGAGAGCTCAACAGGCTAAATGCCTCATCTCTGCTACACTCAAGCAGATTTGATATTGCTGAGTTAGCAAAGAAGCCATTCTCTAACCCCTCCAACTCTGAAGTAGCTGCTCATATCAGAATTCATATGGGCAGTCTTCATATGGTCGAGCTAACTGCTAGGACCATGGTTGAAGAAGAGTTGAAACTGAGAGAAGAGGAGAAAAGGAAGGGATCAACAACTAAAGGCAAAGCTTTTCTACAAATGGTTGAAGGTCCTGAACTTGAATCCATAGTTAGATGGGAGTATGACTATAACTCCCGTCAACTAACTCTTTTCAGGGGGGCACAACAAAGGGTACATGTCATTCAGAGTGATAGACTGGATCTCCTATCCACTAATGACTTGTACAGGCTTCTCAGCATCAGCCTAGGGGGAGTTTGTTGGATCTAGAAAGGCTGGTGCAACAAAAACCAAATCACTTAGACTATTCTGGTGCAACTAATAAAGGACTTCCGAAGCTAAGTGTGGAACTTCCGAAGGAAAAAGGAGCTCTTCCGAAGACAAAGTGTAAAACCAACTTCCGAAGGAAAACTCCAACTTCCAAAGCAAAGTATTCACTTCCGAAGATCAAGACTTAGAGTGAAAGATCAGAAGTCAACTTCTGAAGTATGAAAGAAGTCCTCAAGCCTCGGAAGTATAGAAGCCTCTTTCGAAGTATTAGTGGCTTCGTAAGAACTTGTTTTTCTGAAGCCAACTTACCTTCGGAAGACACTACTATTATCCAGTGGACATAAGTATGGTCTCCCTGACACTCCGCTGTAGACCTCTGAGATACTGCATGGCGTTTTCTCAAAAGTCATGTAGTTGACCATACTTTATTCCACTATTTACCTTTATAAGTTAGTACAGTTGCCATCTTTAGTTGGTGACAAAAGGTAAGTCATGGACATGTCATGACTACCATATCTTAGATAATACTTTATCTAAGATACCTTAACTTTAGCATTGTAATATATGCTTTAGTCTTAGGTTTCCAGCTGGTATCAAAGTATATCCGGCTGTAGGATCTAGTATATATAGTTTCTCATTGTAACTCATGTTTCATGCTTGTAAGAGTCTTGTAATACTTTGAGTTGAGAAGTAATATATACAAGTGCCTTGAAAATTATTTCTTTGTGTTCTTTGCTACTTATTATATTATTATCAACTCTTAGAAGAGATTCTACTTCATCTGATTTGAGTGTAATATAAGTGAGTTTGAGAGAAATCCAAGTGTTTAAGTGACAAACCCGATCCTGCACATGAGAAGATTGAGGAGGAGGATAGAGAGAGGAAGAGGAAGCTAAGGGGAGATAGTTCCACTAGGTCCTCAGGCTTTATGAAAGCTGTAATCAGGGCTGCCCCCAGACCAAACACTCAAGATGATGAGTTGAGGCCAGTCAGGATTACTTACCTGCAAACCCGGAACTATGACATTGATGCGATCATATCTCTCCCATTAGAGGAACTCAATGAACTGTCTGACATAGAAGTGTCAAGAGAGATGAAGGAAGCAGACGATGCAAGGTTGCCCCTCCAAATTAATGAAGAAAAGAGACAGAAAAGACTGTACAAACATGTTCCTTCTTTCTCTCCAGTTCAAGAAATCCCTATGCAAGAGATTGTGGCTCCACAAGAACCTCAGATAGACAAAGAAACTGACAGGCAAAACATGATCAACTACCTCAGTGCCATAGGTCTCTACCAGGTAGCTGTACTTCTTCCCTTGTCCTTTGAGTATATTGAGTTTGAGTATCTCAAACAACTTAAACTTCAAGTACTCAAAAAACAAAAGGCAACAAAGAGAAAAATGAGGGAAGAGGCTGCAAAGTCAAAAGCCATCATCCAAAAAAGTATGAAGAAGTCTGCTGACAGACAAAGGATGATGAGCTTCTTGAAGCTATATGGATTCTCCGGAAGAAGACTTGGCCCAATGTCTCTATCCACTATGGATGAGCACATCAGGATAATCAAGCAGAATATCAAGAGAGGAGAGCTTATTGATTTACACTCCTCACTAAGTCAAGACCCTCCTGAAGTGGAAGTTAAGGTTGAACAATTTGAGACAACACAACCTAGACCTCCTGCTGAGTCTCAGCAAGCTTCATCTTCAGATCCACAGCAGGGTCAAACTCCCTCTCCTTCTGAACTTGTGAGGGAGGTAGACCCAACTGAGAAAGACAAGACTGAATAACAAGGTGCTGAAGGTCAGTCTTCTCAGTTGAAACTGTCAAAGAGGAGGAAAAGGATGGCTTCTAAACCTAAGTCAAAGAGGAGGAAAAGGATGGCTTCTAAACCTAAGTCAAAGAAGAAGAAGAAGTCAAAGTCATCCACCTCCAATCCTCAGGATGATTCAGATCATCGTGAGAGAGTGCATGAAGAGGCAGTCCAATCAACTCCAATTCAAGTGGCTCCTCTTGCATCTGAAAGACCCATCTTATCCTGGACCTTCACAACCAATCCAAAAAGATGGCATGTGATCAGAGATCAAGGTGGTGAAGATGTCTACACATGGCAAGACTTATTCAACCTACCTTTGCATGATCTCTTTGAGATGAGAAGATATTATGAGAGTCTGAGTGATTCTTCCCATCTAATGAAGAAGGGTATGGTCATCATCATGATGAGGACTGTCAACATCTAAAGGTCTTCAAATGTTTTGGTAGCATCAGCCTAGCAGGAGTTTGTAAAGTTTCATATAAGGTTGATGCACCCAAAACATTCAAAGTGTTTCCTGCATGCATGCACTGATGTGCAGAGTAGAAATGCTTCGGAAGTTTTACACCATGCACTAGAAAATATTCTAAGTGTAAAATCTTCTGAAGCCAAGACCAACATCTTCCGAAGCCAAAAGTGAAGTCTTCCGAAGCTTCAAAGACAAAGTCTTCCGAAGCCAAGAAGTGAAGATAGATTTCTTTCGAAGACTTTTGAACACATACTTTATCTGATGTACTTTTCCATAAAGCTGGACCACCTTTCCGCTTCAACTCTGTTTAGTTACCAACTTACATTAGTTGGTGAAAAGGTTCATGCTTTTGGTAACTGTACATTGAGATCTTGAGTCTGTGCTTACTACTTTGTGTACTTTTATCCTTTTTGTAATATATTAGGATGTGAGCTATGGCATGTCATAATCACTAGTCAAAAAGCAATCTGCCTTGACTCTATATTTGATTTTGTTGTCTAGTTCAAATGTTTCCAGCTGGCCTTCAAAGTATGGCCGGCTGTAGGATGTAGTATAAAGTATCTCAGGTCCTTGTAACTTTTATTTTATGCTTTGTAATACTTGTAAAAGAACTTGAGAGCAATATATAGCATTCTTGAAAATCATATAGTTGTGTTGTTTGCATCTTGTTCTGTCTTATATTTTACTTGTGTTCTTAGTATCAAACTCTTAAGTTACCATTTCCCTATTTGATCTGTGAAATGTTCTAAAGCTCTCTTCTCATTGTGTTGTTGTGTTGTAAGTGACCAGCCCTTAAACGGTCCTGCAGAGGTTGCGGTATGTGTCTTGTAAATGACTGACATATGATCCGCTATTTAGAAGCGAATAGCCTGTTTAAATTCTTGAATATTAATCCATAATTAAATAGAATTAATTTGTGTATTAATATAAAGACTAATTTGCAAATTAAATATAGTTGATTTATGTATTAATTGATTGACTCTTTGCATTCTTAATTTTGGGTAATACAAGACATATGGGTCTTGTTTTATATGCTTGAAAAATCACATGTGTTTGAAAAACCCCCCACACACACTGAAGAATATCCAAAATTCTTCCCTCTACGCGCTCTTGTTCAAGAAACCTTCTTATCATGTGTTACCTGGGGTGCGAGAACATCTACGCAGTAAACATATGGTTTCAGTTGTTGTACCCTAGGAGACAAGCGATTTCGTCTAAGAAGAGGCATAAAATCTGCTTTAAGTGACCTCTAGTAAACAGATTCCTCAACCATCTCTTAACTTTCTGGTTAGTTTGTTGTGCAGATAAAGATAAAGCTTTGAAGAATCTATGCGCTTCTAATATTCAAGTGAAGAAAGCTCTTTCTGAAAATTACAAATTGAATTTATGTCAATCATGTTGATCATGTTTGGATTGCATACAGTATTGCTTTAGTATTTCCCACCAATAATGAGAGTATTGTTATTGTTATTTTATGTATTATTTTATAAAAGTGAACTCATATCTTACAGCTTTAGCTAACATTGTTTAATCTAATGTTTTTCAGGAAATGATAGAATATTAGGAATACGATTGCGTCTAGCGTTATTACAACACTATTAGATCGAACACTACTTTAACTTATAAACATAATTTTGTTGCAAAATACTAAAATTGGTTTTCATGACATTCAAATATGTGTTGTGACTTGAATTATAGTTGATGATTTGTGATCATGTTAGATGATAGATTACGCAACCGCAAAGATAAAAAAACAAAACTCTAACACGTACGGCTTTGAATTTTACAAAAATCATTGTTTAAAATTTAAGGTTAAAATATTGGCAAAAAATTAAAACCTTAAATGAGCTTTGACTATCACACCTTGAATGAAGGCGAAAACCTTCGGGTTGACGAAGGTGAATCAATTTTTTATATCACATGGTATTTAAAGCTTTGGAAAAATAGTAAATGCAAACTTCATTAATTTAAACATCATAACATTGTTCAGCAACCAAATAAGAAATCAAACATAAGAACTTGTATTAAAAGATTAACTAGGTCTAATAATCCTAGTTGTGCAAGCAGCTAAAATTTTACTAAATAGAATTTCCTATAATTATATGAAAATCATGTGAAAAATAATGTATTCAGCTAAAGAATTAGCTTAGGAGTAAACAAATGTTTGCATACATAGATTTACTTGACTAAAATAATTAAAAGTAATTTAATTCTTATGACATGTCAAGACTTATAATGCAAATGTGAAACATATAAGACAAACAATACATAATTAAACCTAATGATTAAATCGACTCGATCCATAGATGAAGTCTTAATGAATAAGGCACATGTATGAATCTGGTTCAATCAACCTCGAATAATTAAATAAGGGTTTATAAAACCGATAAATCTATCATTGTTCTCGTGGTTTGAATGAATTAATAATTGCGTCAGAGTAAATGCTTATCTAACTAGGAACACACATTACAAGTAATAACATAATATGAATTGAATTAAATTTGAATAAAATGAATAAATGAATAAACGATTGATTGAATAAGTTCACATGATTTTCTTCAAATTATAAAACATAATAAATGAGCTATGAATACTCACTTGTTAATTGCAAGTGTTGGGATAATAGTATGGTAGACTAAGCACCAAAGATCTCCTCACGAACTAACCTAATAATTGGTGTTCTAAGCTAGAATAATAACATGTTTAGAATTCTAATGTTGATTTGGGAACTAGGATTTCAAATAAGGATTTGGGGTTTTAATAAATGATTAAAAAATAGTATAATTAACTTTGATGTATAACTTGATCAAATAAAATAAAATAAATTGCGTAAAAGATAAATAATAAATTTGAATATTATATAATGATTAGTAATAAATACGATATAATGATTAAAAATTAATATAAAAATAGGGGGAGGTAAGACTTTGTCTCTTTTAGAAGTCCAATGTTCAAACCTTGGTATTGACAAATTATTACTAATTTGATGTTATTAACTTCTAACTATTAACTATCCGTTCAAAAGTAATAATTATTTTATAATAGTTTAATAAATAAGACTTGAAATGATAATGTGCGTAATTTTATCAAAAACAAATAATTATTTAAATGGATATATTTGTCATAAATTTTGATTTAGTGAAATAATATATAGTTTTGGTTTTATAGGAATTTTGAAAAATATTAGGACTTACAATAAATTTATATTCTTTTTATTGATTTTTACATTTTTTTTAATTTTTTAGAAGTATTCAAATGAATTTTTATATAAATTTTAAATTTCAAAAAATAATTATTAGTTTATGTTATATTATTAAATTCTTGAATTTAATTAAAAGCTCATAAATTGATTTAAAAATGAAGGGGGTGTCCGGGGTCGAACCCGGGTGCCTTTTTTATGAGTTGTGAGTGTTTGTTGGTCGAAGGCCCATATTCGGTTTAAACTCGGATAAAATTAATTAACTACAATAATCAAACGAAACCCCAAATCAAATGAACTTTAGTTTCGAAAGCAACCAAATTGAGCATCAAAATGAATTTGATAATCAAATTCAACTTAGGCCTCTTAAGATACACATGAATACGAGTGCAATGGTGTGCTTGATTACTTGATTCGATGTTAGATTGGTGATGATAAGAAAAGAATAAGAATGCGACTAAGATGAAATCAATCTGAAAAGATGATGTTTTGATCCAGTTAATGTTGTGTAAAACTTCTAGGAGTAGTGAAGATCATTGCCCATCGATCAATTACAATTTAGGATGTCCAAGAGATGTTGAACAAGGCAGTTGCAGGTACGATGATAATTTCAAATTCGAATCCGATTGTGTGTGTGTCTCAAATAGAATTGAGTGCATAGAAAGTTAAAAGGATTTGAGCAGATGGTTTCCCTTTGGTTATATAGCACCAATCCGACGGGTTTCACATCATACGAATTCAATGTTTGATTCAAGAGTTCTAACTTGAATTAATGATGAATTCACAAATTCAATTGTAATTCTTTGTGTGTCTGTGTTCACAATGATCACCATTACATTACTGAAATTTAGAGTTAAACTAATTCTATTTTGAAATATATAATATATAACATATATATATAATATAATATATATATATATATATATATATATATATATATATATATATATATATATATATTTGTGTGAGAGTAAATTACATTTTTGGTCCCTGAGGTTATTAATAATAACCATTTCAGTTTAAGGGCATGTTGGTCATTTTATTAAAAACTAACTGAAAAATCTAATTTTATTAATGTATTGGATTGAAAGAGTTATAAAATACAAACCATTGAGCTTAATTTGTTAGAAAATTCGTTTTTTAACTCAAATGGTTAAAATGCTCGGAATCAAAATAGTAATTTATTCTAATAAGAAAAGATGAAATTAATTCTATGAATTGAGAATACGAGGGGCAAATCCGCCATTTTGAGTAGAAACGGTAAAATCATATCAACCTACTTTCTTCCACTGTCCTTTATTGACTATTGCCCCTAATCATATCACATTCCCATCTTCCTCACACACAAACACCCTAAAATGCAAAAGCTTCAGTGATCATCAACACACAACAATGGCGGGTTCATCATCACACCAAACCCATATGCCATCTTCATCTCCTTCTTCTTCTTCTTCTTCTTCTTCACTGCCCACCAAACCCCCAAAAAGTAAGTCCATTTTCACAACCTATTTCTTCTCTAAATCTCTCATAATCATACTTGTTCTTCTTCTTTTCTTCTTCTTTCCTTCACAAGTTCCTGAAATCTTCAAGGAAACCACCATACTCACCAAACTTTGGGATCTTATTTACCTCTTAGTCATAGGCATTGCTGTTTGTTATGGACTGTTTAGCAGAAAAATAGATAGTCTTCATACTGCTGATGAATCAGCTAATTATGGTGATAATGTTGGGGAAAAAGATGCATATTTGTCTGGGATTTCACATATTTCATCGATTTTTGAAGATGGGTATCAGAATTCGTATGGGTTTGAAGAGAAATCTTTGTTGGAGGAATGTAAGGGTTCAGGTTCAAGATTTTCTGAAACTGGAGATGGGTTTGGGAAATCTGATGGGAAGAAGGTGAATCAGTATTTTTTAGGGGAATCTATGGTTGTTATTAATGATGAGAATTATGTTCTTGAGCAATTGGGTAGACAGAAAACAACTAAACAAAATAAGCCATTGGGTTTGCGTGTGAGAAATCTTGGATCCAAAAGTTTGGATTCTGCTGCTGCCAAATCTGTTGTTGAAGATTCTTCAAGTGGTTCGGATGGAATTAAAAAGGGAAAGTTTAGGGGCATGGTGCCAATTAAGTTGGAGGAAAAGTTTAAAGAAACTGATTCTGATTCTGATACTGATTCTAGAACTCCATTAAATCGGCGTTCTAAATCTATGAGATTGGAGAAACGAGAAGATATGTTTACTACAGAACCAAATGAGACTTCACATATTAGGCCTGTTTCTGTTGGGGCTCTTGATTACGAAGGTCTAAAATTACAATCAATGAGGTCTGAGATGCCATCCAAAAAGAAGAATTTACCAAAAAAAGAAGAATTTAAAGGCATAGAGGCGAATAATAGGTATATGAAGCCATATCTGAACAGTGAAACATCATATATGGAGTCTAAACCGCAAGAATCTAGCACTGGTGGTTTTTCTGAAATGAATGATCGATTAAACGCAACAGAAATGAAAGATTTTAGTGGTACATTGGATGGAAGTTCTGAAGAATTTATGAAAGATTTTGGTAAGAATAAGGTTGATGATGGCACATTTGATTCAAGAAATAATGCACAGTTTGTGAAGTCAAAGAGTCAATCATCTAGCACTGTTGCATCTTCTGAGAGGAATCTGGAGACCTTCAAGAACATGTTAAGAAAAGAAGAGAAAGCAGACATGTCAAACCCCATTAAAAAACCTGCCACACTTGCCAATGCTTACAGAAAGGGTAAATCAGTCAGAACAAACAGATCAAAAGAACAAGGTCTTGAAGCTAAAGTCAAAACGTTTCAGAGTCAAACCGATGATAAAGTTGAAGCACGATCAGAGCTGGGAATCAATGAAACGGACATGAAAGCTGATGAATTGAGTGACACCGAACCACATTCTGGTGAGGTTGATAGGAAAGCAGAGGAATTTATAGCCAAGTTCAGAGAGCAAATTAGGCTACAAAAAGTGGCATCTGCTAGAAAATTAAACCTTTTGTAGCACAATCGCGTGATACATGGAGTCATCGCACCTTAAATTAGTTAACTTTCTTGATGAAAGCAGGATTTATGTTGCAAATTATGAAGCATCTTGCAATTTATAGCAATCAGTTTATTATGTTTCTTAGAAAAATGATGTTTTTAGGATCATTTCAAGCTCCCACTGAGGTTCCATGGTGTCTTTTACTGCAAATTCGTGAATTGATCATCATCCGTTCATTGA
This sequence comes from Flaveria ramosissima, assembly GCA_025215565.1. Taxonomy (NCBI): domain Eukaryota; kingdom Viridiplantae; phylum Streptophyta; class Magnoliopsida; order Asterales; family Asteraceae; genus Flaveria; species Flaveria ramosissima. Next base: position 42,626,223 of record CM046034.1, read on the forward strand.
TTTAGTTTATATTGATTAAATGTACTTAGTATCATATAAATACAAGTATTGTTATCATCAATTCGGATTGCAATATATTTGTGTTAAGAAATTGGGATTTTGGTCAACTTGAGATTTCGAATTGCAATATATTTATGTTTTATTGATTTGGTGATCAGACATCATGGTGGACAACAGTCTGTGCTGTGGTTATTCCTTGATGGACATGAAGGAGTAAATGGATTTTACAGAAAAAAAAGTACCCACCAAAAGTAATTTTCATAAACTAAAGTAGTTATTAGATTTTTTTATTGTTTATGATACAAATAAGCATAACGAGCATGTTAGTCTCGGATAGCAAGTCAAAACATATTCATTTCATCGACTGTTTGGAGTAAATTAGGCTCTGCTCAAAACAGATCATTTTTAGAAAGTATTAATCTGCTGTGGGCAAATACAGGTTGTGACCAAAATGGACTCGGTTTGAAACGCGTTGTCATAAAAAAAAATAAGTATCAGAATGAGTATCGTGCTATATATTTTTTTATTGTGGCTGGTGAGAATTGATGGAGGGGCGAAGCTATGGCAACGATGATGGAGCTGATACAACGGTAGTAGAGGCAGCAACGTTATGGTGGTGTCTAAGAGAATAGTCAGTGTACATGGGGCCATACCGAGGGAAATAATGGCAACTATTAGTGGTAATGGTGTTGTCGTTGGTGGCATCACCCGTGTTGACGACAACAATAGGTGGTTGTGGTGGCGGTAGACTAGTAGTGGTAAGGCACACGCAACCAGTGGTGGGGTAGTGATGCTAGCGACAGAGATGCAGGATTGCATCAATGAGTAAATACTTCACCTCTCTTGGTTGTGTTTTTACTTATAGTTGTCATTTTATCGTGTATGTGAATTAGTTTTTCTAATACATATTTTTTGAATTTTGATATGTATATTTTAATTAATATTTCATATTTATAGTTTAAAAAATTTGTTGATATTTCATTTATTATAATTTAAACCGAGTCTCTTTCTGTAAAAGGTGAGATTTTCTTTTTAAATTCTTCTTTTTCTTGTAAACAAGCATGATTTGCTACAAACATGATAGATTTTTTTCTAAAGTTTTTTTTTTCAAGGAGATTTTGAGATAAATAGGATCAAATAAAAACCCTTTAGTAAACATGATTAACGACCTTTCAAATCACGAGTTCACTAAACATGATTAACACACCTTTCAAATCGCAAGTTCATTAAACATGATTAACACACCTTTCAAACGAGTTCACTAAACATGATTAACACACCTTTCAAATCGCTGAGTTCACTAAATATTTAAAATCGCGAGTTCACTAGACATTTTGACGTTACTTTTAATTAATTAGATTCAAGATAAAAATAATTATAAAAATGCTACAATATATGATAATGTTTAACCACTCTCCCTTTTTGCTTTCAAATAAAAAAAATCTTAGTACATAATTGAATAATATTCATGAATCAGCCAAAACCATAAGATGATACGTATATCATTGTGATCCTGCATTATAAATAAACATTATATTAATAAATTGACTATAATTTAAATTTTAATATAAAAATATATATACATGTATTTGTTTTTTCATAGTTTATCAACATATAATTCTTCAATGTGATCAGCTCGTAACTAAGTCGTGTTATCAATTTCATCATCAAGCGGTTCGAGTTGATTGAAATGATGGTAGGTCATCAAAATGATTGTATGCTTCCTCCTCGATAATATCATTATATCAAGCCATCTCGGGTTAATTGACCTAATTACTTTCATGTGTTCCTGAACATATAGAGCAAGCACAGTCATGTGTTTTATGACATAGAAATGTGCACGCTCTAAACTCTCATGACTTGGGACAATTAACTTCGTACCAACACCTCCAACTCCTTCAAGCTTAATAGAGTGATGAGATTTAGGAACACCGGTACTTTTAACACTTTCTAAGTAACTTGTACATAATTCAATCACCTTCTCGGAAAACATATCTTTCGAAAATACTACCCTCGCACGCCGATTACGATTTCTTATATAAACTTATAAGAAACCCATGTATCTTTCAAAAGGGTACATGTAATGTAAGAATACGGGACCACAAGCCTTGATTTCCCCAATATTATAGATTACTAGGTGAACCATCACATCTGAAAAAGACAATGGAAAGTAATACTTCACAAAGTGTGATGATAATTTCTTTTTGCCACTTATCGAGTATCTCAGGATCAGTGACTTTTGAGTGAATCATGTTAATACATAAACAAACTTTTGTAATTGTATATTGAACTTTCTCTAATAACAATCTGAGAAGTACAATAAGAATCATATGTGTCATTAAAACATGACAATCATGAGATTGCATACCAACCGATTTACAGTTTTTCATCGACGTCAACCGTTTAATGTTTGCTAAATAACTAGATGGAACTTTAATACCATGCAAACATTTAGAAAACTTTGCTTTTTCTTCTTTTGTCATAGTATAACATGTAGGACGTAGATAAATACGATGACCTTCCTCAACACGGGCAAGCAATTTTCGTATTCCCATGTCTTTCATATCTCTAAGGACATTAATATAATCTTTAGTTTTCCTAGAAATGTCTAACAATAAGCCTAAGAAGCTATCCCATACATTATTTCGATATGCATAATATCTAGACTATGTCTAATTTTTAAATGCATCCAGTAAGGTAAGTCCTAGAATATTGATTTTCTTTTCCATGTGACTTTTTTTCAACATGAGTTTTTTTCTCGAAAATAGTTTTTAGATCTTTAAACACGTGAAAACCCGGTAAGGTGTTTTCTTAGTGTTCGGTGGTCGATATTTCCATCAAAATATTTCCACATTTTCCGATATTTGTGACCAGACGGAAGGAATAATCGATGTCCCATGTATAAAGTCTTTTTGCAATTGTTTAACCACATGGAACTTATCTCATCTTCACAAATATGACAAACCAACTTACCATTTGTACCGTATCCTGGAATATTGGCAAATCGTTTATGGTGCTAAAAATCATGGTCCGTAATTTAAAATATTCTTTCTTATGAGCAACATACACATTTATACCTGGGCCTCATAGAGTTTTCAAGTCATCAGTCAAAAGGAGTCAAATAAACATTAGGGTCATTACCATATTGTGTAACACCCGGAAATTTAAAAGAGATAGAATGAAGAATAAAAGTGCAGAAAAGGAGGAAATGCAATTTAACCCCAAGTTGAGGGGTTAAAAGTGTAAAAAGTATAAAATATTATATGATACATTGTACAAAAGGTGATGGCCGCCCACACCTTCCTACAACTTCATTTCAACCGGATTTTTGGAAAGAGAAAAAGCAGATTTAGGATTTTTGAAGAAGAAGAACAAGAAATCGGATTTCAAGATAAGAATTCGATGTTTCAAGTGTTCTTGGCCAGTTTAGGCTTCGGGTTTGTGCTTATGTTTGTGTTTTGTGTTCGGGTGTGTGTGTTTTGGTGGGTTTTAAGTGGTTGAACTCATAGTAAACGGGTTTGAAGGAAGTCATACTCGAAGTTGTTACAGGTGAGTTCTAGAACCTCCTCTTTACATGTTTTAACTAATTTTGGGGCTGGAAATAGATGTATGAACATTTTTATAAAATGGGTGTGTATACCCGTATGTATGTTTGTATATGATTGCGGGTGGGGTTTGATTTGGGTGATTATATTGTTATAATCATGTTATGAATGTGTTTCTGTGGCTTAGAATGTTAGTGCTAGGCCTAGAACATGATAAATGTTGGATTGGGGACTGAATTATGTTGTTTAGAGTAAGTTGGTTGCCCATGCGCCTGAAGAGTGGCCCATGCGCCCAATGGTTGAATTTGCCTAAGTGTTCCCAAAACGCCTGAAAACCCATGCGCCCAAATAGTTCTCATGCGCCTAGGATTATGCCTAGATTGGTTAAGTGCTCCCATGCGCCCAACTGCCCATGCGCTCGGCGGTTTCGCAAAACAAGCTAACCAAGAAGATGACCGATCTAGGGAGTTTTTACTATTCCTTGTTTAATTGGTAGTTTATCTGTTAGCAATGCATTAGCCAACCTAGGTGCTAGCATTAATTTGATTTCTTACTCGGTATTTGCAAAATTAGACCTAGGTGAGCCTAAACCAACCCGAATGAGCATCCAACTTGCTGATCGATCTCTAAAGTACCCTAGAGGCATAGTTGATAACATGTTGGTTAAAACTGATAAATTTGTGTTTCTGATCGATTTTGTAATTCTTGACATGAATGAAGATAAAAATGTACCACTTATCTTAGGTCGCCCATTCTTAGCTACCTTTAAAACCTTAATTGATGTATGCAATGGTAAATTAACTCTAAGCGTAGATGAAGAAGAGGTGGTAGTTGATATTAAAAATTCCATGCAACATTCACAAAATCATGATGATTCGTTATATTTTGTTAATACTATAGACTCACATGTGGATCAGTATGTGCAGGAAAGTTGTGAACAAAATGCTTTGGACACATAATTTCTTGATGGGGAAAAGATTAACCATTGTCACGTACAAATTGTTGATGAGTTAGCTTGCTTGTCAACTAATGAACCATCCTCAAGTCTAGAAGTATTAGAAGTAATGGAAAGAGATGAAGCAACGAAGGCTAAACCATTTGTTGAGGAACCACTATCATTGGAACTTAAGGAACTACCATCTCATTTGGAGTATTCCAAATTACCCGTCATTATCGCTTCTGATTTAACGAAAAAATGAAAAGGTGAGGCTCTTAGAGGCGTTGAAGACGCATAAGAAATCTATGGCTTGGAAGATCATGGATATAAAAGGAATACATCCTTCCTTTTGTACCCATAAGATCTTAATGGAAGATGATTACAAGCCGGTGGTGCAACATCAATGTCGTCTTAACCCTAACATGAAAGAAGTTGTGAAGAAGGAAGTAATCAAGCTACTTGATGCGTGCTTAATCTATCTGATTTCTGATTTCCCATGGGTTAGTCCGGTTCAAGTGGTACCAAAGAAAGAGGCATGACGGTGGTGACAAATGAAAAGAATGAGCTTATACCTACAAGAACCGTCACGGGTTGGAGAGTTTGCATTGATTACCGCAAGCTCAATGATGCAACAAGAAAAGATCATTTTCCTTTACCTTTCATTGATCAAATGTTAGAACGTTTATCTGGGAACATGTTTTATTGTTTTCTTGATGTTTCTCAGGATACTTTCAAATTCCAATTGCACCCGAGGACCAAGGAAAGACGACATTTACACATCCTTATGGCACTTTCGCATATAGAAGGGTGCCATTTGGATTGTGTAATGCACCGGCCACATTTCAAAGATGCATGGTTGCCATATTCCATGACATGATCGAAGACTCGATGGAGGTGTTCATGGATGATTTCTCGGTCTTTGGTAATTCATTTGATCATTGTTTAAGTAATTTGGAAAGGATGCTTTCAAGATGCAAGCAATCAAATCTTGGTTTTGAATTGGGAGAAATGCCACTTCATGGTGATTGTCTTAGGTCATAAGATTTCCAATGCGGGGCTAGAGGTAGATAGGGCAAAGGTGGAAACCATTTCAAAATTACCACCACCTAACTCGGTTAAAGCGATAAGAAGTTTCTTAGGTCATGCCGGCTTTTATAGAGATTTTATCAAGGACTTCTCCAAAATTGCAAGACCTATGACCCAACTTCTTGAAAAACATGTACCTTTTGTTTTTAATGATGAATGCTTGGTTGCATTTAATCTATTAAAAGAGAAATTAATAAATGCACCCATAATGGTAGTCCCAGATTAGAATCTCCCATTTGAACTAATATGTGATGCTAGTAACTATACAGTTGGAGCGGTTTTAGGACAACGGAAGGAAAAGCATTTTCACCCAATCTACTACGCAATCAAGACTCTCAATTATGCTCAAGAGAACTACACAATTACTGGAAAGGAGTTGCTTGTTGTGGTGTTTAATTTTGATAACCATTGTGTTTACTGATCATGCAGCCCTTAGGTATCTTTTTGGAAAACAAGATGCAAAACTAAGATTAATTAGATGGATCTTGCTTTTGCAAGAGTTTGACATGGAGATACAAGACAAAAAGGGGGCTGAGAATGTCACAGCTGACCATCTTTCTCATCTCGAGAACCCAGCTTTAAAGACCCTTCGGGAATCCAACATAAATGACAATTTCCCACATGAGTTTCTTTTATAGGTTCAAGAGATTGATGATCACCCTTGGTTCGCGGATTTTGCAAACTATCTTGTGGGTGGGGTTCTTGTTAAAGGAATGACTTATCAACAGAAAAAGAAGTTATTTACTAACCTACAGCATTACTTTTGGGAAGACTCGCACCTGTTTAAGATTCATGCAGATCAAGTGGTGAGAAGATGTGTGCATGGGAGTGAGGCAATGAGCATTGTTCGTCATTGTCATGAAGGACCCACTGCTGGGTATCATGGAGCTAATTATACTGCCAAGAAGGTTTACGATTCCGGATTCTATTGGCCCACCATTTTTAAGGATTGGCACGCGTTGGTTAAAGCTTGTGATGCTTGCCAACGTGCAGGTAACATCTCATCCCATGATGAGATGCCCAAAACGGCATTCAGGTATGTGAGGTATTTGACATCTAGGGCATCGATTTCATGGGACCATTTGCATCTTCACGAGAGCACAAATACATCCTAGTTGTTGTTGATTATGTCTTAAAATGGGCGGAAGCACATGCTTTGCCCACAAATAATGCTAGGGTTGTCGTGAAGTTTTTAAGAAAGTTTTTCACACAGTTTGGAACCCCCAAGGCCTTGATTAATGACGGAGGCACTCATTCTTGTAACTCTCTACTTGAAAAAGCTTTATCACACTATGGTGTTCACCATAGATTTTCAACTTCGTATCATCCACAAACGAGTAGACAAGTGGAAGCCACTTATCAAGGCCTCAAACGCATACTTGAGCGAACAGTAGGGCAAAACCGAATGATTTGAGATGATGCTTTATGGCTTTTTGAACCGCTTACAAAACACCAATAGGAACAACACCATTTAAGTTGGTTTATTGAAAAGCTTATCATCTACCATTTGAACTTGAACACAAAGCATATTGGGCTTTTGTAGATACATGTTGTTCCTGGTTTATGAGCTTAAATATAAAAGTCTTTCATGACTTACACATATGTAATGAAATGGTTCAATGAAATATGAAATATGATTTGATGTTTATTTTTCTTTGATTCATATGTATGAACTTCTTATATAGGTTTGAGGTTGTTGTACACAACTCTAAGTCAATAATGATTAAAGTATTATGTTCAACCAAGTCGGGTGATTATTCATGCTAATAAACCATACTTATGGACCATACGCATGAATACATCATGCTTATGGACCAGTCGCACGACTGAACCAGGAGTCTGGATCAGTCGTACGATTGAGACATAAGATCGACTCAGTCGCATGACTGAACCTTCAGTCATGCGTATGACTCAATCGCATGATTCAGTCGCACGACTGAACCATTCGCATGGTTCAATCGTACGAATGAAAAACCCTAACCTATAAATACCACCTAATTCGTGGAAAAACAGAACACTAGAAGAGATATTATGAATACACATAATCCCTAGCCATCCAGAACGTCCCAAACAGCCTGTCCAAGTTCATAATTCGTTCCTGATCGATTCTTACTCATTCTTAACGTTTGTTTCAATCTTACATCGATCGGGTTATCGTTCTCACTAATTGGATCGCCAATCAAATAGGTTCCGCACTATTTGATCCGGTATAAATGCAGAATCAGTTAGTACTCCGTCCGTACACGGTCCCTAACAAGTGGTATCCAGTCGTACGATTGAACATTAAAACAGTATAAAAAGAGGGGTGAGTCGGTCGCATTTCTCACCACCCCTCAAATTGTTCAAAACCTGCTCATACGTAGACACCCTGCCAAAATTTCATCTCACCTTGATTTCTTGCCGATTGTGTTACTAACCGATCTATTGTTCATCTACAGGTATTGTGGGACTGAAACGATCAAAATGACCGGTGAAATCAAACCCTAAATGACCAAATTGCCTAAAATCAAGAAGTTAGTAAAACTCTTAAAATAGACCACTTAAATGGACATAATCGTTGAAATGAAGGACTTTAAGTGATATTTAGAGTTCCTGCGAATCTAATGAGTCCAAACACGACGTCTAACATCAAGATTTGACCAAGATTCAGGGTCGGAGTGTCGCACAGAGCCTTCTGCGAATGGACACTCCGAATGAACTTCAGTCGTACGATTGAGCCAGGCGCAAGATTCATTCCGATTGAATCATTCGGTGACTCACTCGCACGACTGACTCAACCGCATGGCTTAACACACGACTAAGTTCAGTCGCAAGCTCAATCGCACAACTGAACTCAGCCGCATGCTCAATCGCATGACTGAACTCAGTCGTATGGTTCAATCGCACGATTAAACCAGTTTGATCTAAAACAGTTTAAACTTCAAGTGTCTTTTCTAATACACATCTCTAATGTATATGTTTATTGTGTTACAGAACCATGGCTGATGGATGGACCATGACCCCAAAGCACAACATCTGTGCTCACTTGGATGCCACCACTCGGAACGCTTCCTAGTTTGCTGGGATCATTGCATTTCTTCGGAGATCGAGGATCTTCAAAGCCATTTCGACACCATGCATACCGTACAGATCCATACAGCAGGCATTCTGGGAAAGTGACTGTAACACCCGGATATTTATTATTTTAAAGCCGGCGAAGAAAGAAAAGGAAATAAAGTCCAAAGTCGAGGGACCAAAATCGCCAACGAAAGAAAGTCGGGTGAGCGGAGTACCCTCTCCCCCATACACAAATTTTCAGCTCTCTAGAGAGGAGAAGAGAGAAAGGAGAAGAAAAAGAGAAAAAAGAATGTTTCGGGTGATTCGGGTGTCCAAACTCGTTGTGTAGCAAGCCAAATCGAAGCCCTTGACGTTGTGCTCGTTTGTGTGAGTTCTAGGACCCCACTTTTACTTGTTTTCAACTGATTTTGGGGCTGGAAAATGTTAAAACCCTTTTTTAGTGTGAGTATGTGTTTGACCCATTTGGGTGTGATGTGTATGATGTGTTTCGTGTATGTTTCTGGGCTTGTGTGGGCTTGTATGGTGTTATGGTATGCATTCCTAAGGTCCAGGAGGGTTAATTTAGGCTTAGAATGGGTGTGGATGAGCTTGGAGGCCGAAAATGGCAGATTGGGTTCGGGATGAACTCCATTCTGCATCAGCTAGGGCTAGGCGACCGAATGGAGGCCATACGGCCGAATGAGAGGCGATTGAGGGTCATTCGCACGATTGGGATTCATTCGCACGATTGAGGGTTCAATTGCACGACTAAGGCTTCAGTCGCACGACTGGGAGTCCAGTCACATGGGGGATCACACGACTGAGAGTTCAGTCGCATAGATGCTTAGTCGCATGAGTCCATTCGCATGAGGTCAGTCACATAGGTGCCCATTCGTAGTAGTCCCATTCGCACAAGGTCCATACGCACGATTGAATGTTCATTCGCATAGATGTTCAACCGCATGAGTCCAGTCGCATGATGTTCAGTCGCATGGAGGCCATGCGACTGAAGGGTGTCCATACGCCCGAATAGGGCTGTTGCACTCGGAGGAATGTGTAGTTTGACTTCTGACCTTCGGGGGAAGGTGCAGATGTAAGTTTTGACGTAAAGTTTCTTGTAAGAGCATGTAAGGTGACTGTTATGGCCTTAGAGAGCATGTAGGGCATGATGATGATGATGATGTTGCATGTTTATGCATGTTATGTATGTATGATGTTGCCCTGTATGATGATGATGAATGTGTATGATATGTTCCTTATTATGATGTATGCTTATCTTTCTTGTGGCTTTACATGTCATGTTAAATGAATGAATGAAGTATTATGTAATGTAAAGCGAACGATAATGAAAGAGGAACATGAAGTAAGAATGCATGCATTAATGAATGATGAATGAACGAAAGAAAGGCTTGCAAGCATATATATGGGGTGAGCGACTTTGTGTTGCAAAAGACTCGGATGAAGTGCAATCATTGAGATTGCCTATGGGGTGAGCAACCTTGTTGTTGCAAAAGGCTCGAGTAACGTGCTATCGTGATGTTGCCTTGGGGTGAGCAACCTTGTTGTTGCAAGAGACTCGGATAGCTTGCTATCATTAAGATGGGCAATGAGGTGAGCAACCCTAGGGTTGCAAAAGACTCGGATAGCGTGCAATCATTGAGATTGCTATTGAGGTGAGCGACTATGTTGTCGCAAAAGACTCGGAAGAATGAATGCATGAAAGGAACGAAAGATAATGAATGAGATGAATGATAATAATGACATTATTTGTGTATAGTACGTTGAATGATCGCATGATAAAAGGAATAGTTTTAATGAAAGTAAAGTAGGTTTTATTATTAAAACTAGAACTCACTCAGCAACGCTGACTTTTTATATGTTTTCCAGTTGGCCGGTAATGATTGCTGAGGGTGGCACTGCAAGGCTACTCAGCTCTTTTAGGATGGCATCTATTTATAAAGCTTTTGTGATGTAATGCAAACATGTATTTTGTAATCGGATAATGATGTATTATTTGGCAAAAGTGTTTATAATGAAACGAGATGTCATTTTTGAATGTTTCTGCTGCAATGTTTTCCTAAGGAAAATGTAATTATATGTTTTATGTGCGATGAATGACCAACTGTAAGCGTCCCGGAAACTGGGCCTTACAAGTTGGTATCAGAGCCAAAGTTTAAGTGAAATGGGTAAATTTTCAAAATAAACCTTAACTTAAACTGAAAATGGGACGAAAAGGGAAATGGGATGCCAAACTGAGTAGCTGCGTGCCATCAGGTATTTTATTAAAGTTAACCAGTTTATGTGCGCATGGTATGTGGTTATGTGTTGTATGTAGATTTGAATACTGATGTAGTCAGGACAGGTAATACTTGGGGTATGAAGAGTAAAGTAAGTGGCTAATCACAACTGGCCACTGTAATTAGAGACTTACTATACTTGACATAAACTGAGTTGTTTCCTTGAAGGACCGTGTTGGTGTTTGAATCTTTCAGTGTGATAGAGAATGGCTGGTGGTAGATCTTCTAGAGCTTCTAGGGGTGGAGGCCGTGGTGGCCCTGATGCTAAACCACGCCCTAAAAGAGGAAGGCCTAGAGCTGAGAAGGAGGTTCCTGCAGAACCTGAGACCCCTCATCCGGAGGCTGGGGATGAGAGTGCAAACTTGAGGGCCTCGGTAAAGGAGGCTGTTGTTGAGGAAGTACATCAGGTCATGCAGACAATCTTACCGTCTGTGGTGACCGAAGTCATCAAAGCTGTGAAGGAGGGAGAAAGGAAGGAGAGAAATAGGGCCTCGGGGGAGCAACCGGAGCCTGAAACGATTTTCTCCGATAATGAGGAGGAGGAAGAAGATGAGCCCGTGCAAGGGGTGGTACGGGGCTGCAACTATGGGGCGTTTATGAGATGCAAGCCCCCAACTTTTGATGGGAACGACACTGCTACTGCTGCTCACCGGTGGGTGAGGGAAATGGAGGCCGTTCTGGATATCAGCGAATGCCGTGAAGACCAGAAGGTGAAGTTCGCTACCCACTCTTTTGTGGATTCGGCTCTATGTTGGTGGGACAATATTGTCCAAGTCGAGGGTAGCTGGGCCATTGGGAGGATGAGATGGTCTGAGCTGAAAAGATTGGTGATCGAGGAGTTTTGTCCTCATCGGGAAATGGATAAGGTTATAAGGGAGTTTCTGCAACTGGAGGCGGGAACCATGACACACCAACAGTACACCACGAAATTCAACGAGATGGCACGTCTGGTGCCGGATCAGGTGACACCTCTGTCCCGAAAGATCAAGAGGCATATACAGGGTTTGCCGGCGGATATTCGCAGGCACATGATCGCTGCCCGGCCGAGCACGTTTAGGTCGGCGGTGGATTTGGCGGGGAGACTGTATGCCGAAAGAACGGTGGTGGTGACTGATGGTGGCAAGAAGGGCGGTGGTGATCGAAACTGGCAGAGGAAGAGGTTGTGTCGGGGTGATGCCTCGACGGGTAATAAGAGGGCACGGGTGGACGACCGCCGTGTGGTCACGTCAAGTGCGGGGTCGAGAAGGTGTGGTAAGTGTGGACGGGAGCATAGTGGGGAGTGCAGGTTGGTGTCAAACTTGTGCTTCAAGTATGGAAAGGCGGGGCACATGGCAAAGGGCTGTCGTACAGTCCGGTGCTTTAACTGTGGTGAAGAGGGTCACGTGTTCAAAGATTGCAAGAGGCCGAGGGCTGAGAGCTCTGGGGCGAAGAAGACAGGAGGTGAAGGACCAAGGGCGAGCGCCAGGGCATTCACCATGACACAGGAGGAAGCTAGAACGGACCCTGATGTCGTGTCCGGTACGTTTCTGGTGAACCAAACTTTAGCTTCTGTGTTATTTGATTCGGGTGCCAGTAATAGTTTTATTTCTGCTGCTTTCTGTGCTAAGCTGCCTGTTAGTAGTAGACATGTTGATGCGCCCTTTGATGTAGAAACTGCCATAGGTAAGTCTACCAGGATTTCTGAAATGATAGAGAACTATGATGTGGAACTCGAGGGTCATAAGTTTCCTGTTAGACCGTTTGTGATGACCTTAGGTGGTTTTGATTTGGTTCTTGGGATGGATTGGTTAGCGGACTTCGAGGCGAACATTGTGTGTCGCAAGAAGATGATTCGGTTGTCGGCGCCTGACGGTAGTTCAGTGATGGTTTATGGTGATCGGGTTACTACGATTCCGAAGGTGATCTCGATGGCGGTGGCGGGAAAGTGTATGAGGCGTGGATGTAGTGCCTACTTGGCCTATGTAAAAGATATGGATACGCCAACACCACAACTAGCCGATGTACCGGTTGTGTGTGATTTTCCAGATGTATTCCCAGAAGACTTATCGGGAGTGCCACCTGACAGAGAGATTGAATTTCAGATTGATCTGATACTGGGTGCCCAACCTGTCGCCAAGGAACCGTATCGGTTGGCTCCGACCGAGATGAAAGAGTTGATGGAGCAGTTGCAAGAGCTTCTTGATAAGGGGTTCATTAGACCGAGTATCTCTCCTTGGGGTGCTCCGGTCCTGTTTGTAAAGAAGAAGGATGGTAGTATGAGGATGTGAATCGACTACCGCGAGCTGAACAAGTTGACAGTGAAGAACCGATACCCCTTACCGAGGATAGATGATTTGTTCGATCAGCTTCAGGGTGCCAGCTGGTTTTCGAGAATAGATCTCCGGTCTGGTTATCATCAGTTGAAGGTGAAGGAGCAAGATATTCCTAAAACAGCTTTCCGTACGCGCTATGGTCACTACGAGTTTCTCGTCATGTCTTTTGGTTTGACCAATGCACCAGCTGCTTTTTTGGATTTGATGAACCGTGTGTGTCGGCCTATGTTGGATAAATCAGTGATTGTTTATTGATGATATCCTGATTTACTCGAGGAGCGAAGCAGAGCATGCCGGTCACATTCGGGAGGTTCTAGAGACGTTGAGAAGGGAGAAGTTGTATGCTAAATTCTCCAAGTGCGCGTTCTGGTTGCGCGAAGTTCAGTTCTTGGGTCATGTGGTAAATCCCGACGGGATTATGGTAGACCCGGCGAAAGTGGAGGCGGTTATGCAATGGAAGTCACCAAAGACGCCATCCGAGATTCGTAGCTTCTTGGGTTTGGCGGGCTACTATAGAAGATTTATCCAAGACTTCTCTAAGATTGCTTCTCCACTAACTAAGTTGACCCGAAAAGATGTGAAGTTCGTATGGGGTCAAGCTCAAGAGAAGGCGTTCGAGGAGTTGAAGGCGAGATTGACTCAAGCTCCTATTCTGTCATTACCCAATGGAAGTGAAGATCTGGTGGTTTATTCCGATGCTTCTTACTCGGGGTTGGGGTGCGTGTTAATGCAGAGAGGAAAGGTTATAGCCTATGCATCCCGACAGTTGAAGGTTCATGAGGTCAATTATCCTACTCATGACTTGGAGCTGGCAGCCGTGGTCTTTGCATTAAAGATTTGGAGGCACTACCTCTACGAGACGAAGTGCACCATATTCACTGACCACAAGAGTCTGAAGTACTTCTTTGAGCAGAAGGATCTGAACATGAGGCAAAGACGGTGGTTGGAACTTATAAAGGATTATGATTGTGAGATCCACTACCATCCGGGCAAGGCCAATGTGGTGGCTGATGCCCTTAGCCGGAAGGAGAGGCCCGAGCCGATTCGGGTGAAAGCATATCAGTTGATCATGACCTCCGATGTGATGAAGCAGGTTAAAGAGTTTCAAGATGAGGCATTGAAAGAAGATCATCTTAACTCTGAAAGAATGAGAGGTCTGGTTGGGGAATTGGGTGTAAACACGCTCGGTGTTAGAACCCGATTCGGTCGCGTGTGGATTCCTCGTTTTGGGGATCTACGGGTGAAGATCATGGATGAAGCTCACAAGACTCGGTACTCCATTCATCCTGGTGCCACGAAGATGTACCATGATATGAAGAAAGATTATTGGTGGCCGGGTATGAAGCGTGACGTGGTGGAGTATGTGAGTAAGTGCCTTACTTGCTTACAGGTGAAGGCCGAGCATCAAAAGCCGTTTGGGAAGATCCAACTTTGGATATATCGGAATGGAAGTTGGAGCACGTCACCATGGATTTCATTACAAAACTGCCACGTACCCCGAATGGGTATGATGCCATATGGGTGATAGTTGATCGCTTGACGAAGAGTGCTCACTTCCTACCGATTCGCGAGACCTATTCATCGGAGAGGTTGGCTGATCTGTTCATCAAGGAGATTGTAACTCGTCATGGTGTGCCGGTGTCTATTGTGTCGGATCGCGACACCCGGTTTACATCTAAATTTTGGAAGAAGTTCCACGACGCTATGGGGACGAGGTTACATATCAGTACGGCTTATCATCCTCAGACTAATGGTCAGTCAGAAAGGACCATTCAGACGCTGGAAGACATGCTTCGGGCATGTGTGATTGACTTTGGTGGAAGTTGGGACGACCACCTGCCGTTAGCCGAATTCTCATACAACAACAACTATCACGCCAGCATTGGCATGCCTCCCTATGAGATGCTATACGGTAGGAGATGCAGAACACCCGTTTGTTGGGGTGACATTGGTCAGAAGGAATTAGGAAGCGTCGAGGTAATCGAGGCTACGACTGAGAAGATTAAAGCCTTCATGAAGGCAGCCAAAGATAGACAGAAGTCGTATGCTAATAAACGACGCAGTCCGATTGAGTTCCAGGTGGGTGACCGGGTTATGTTGAAGGTCTCACCTTGGAAGGGTATTATCCGATTCAGAAAGCGGGGCAAGCTGAGCCCCAGGTATATAGGGCCTTTCCGAATCATTGCTCGAGTAGGAGAGGTGGCCTATAGACTGGAGTTACCGGATGAGTTAAGTGGAGTTCACCCAACATTCCATGTATCTCATCTAAGGAAGTGCTTAGCTGATGATGATATGATTGTTCCACTGGAGGATATCGAGGTAGACGAACGGCTCAATTATGTGGAGCAACCAGTGGCAATCATCGACCGAAAGGAGAAAAGGCTAAGGAATAAAGTGGTTCCTCTTGTGCATGTACAGTGGAAGCACAGGAAGGGATCCGAGTCAACGTGGGAGACTGAGGAAGAAATGAGACAACATTATCCACGTTTGTTCGAAGAATAACAGGTTTCGGGGACGAAACCTATTTAAGGGGGGGTGGACTTGTAACACCCGGATATTTATTATTTTGAAGCCGGCGAAGAAAGAAAAGGAAATAAAGTCCAAAGTCGAGGGACCAAACTCGCCAACGAAAGAAAGTCGGGTAAGCGGAGTATATAAGGGAGAGGGCAGCCCTTACCCTCTCCCCCATACACAAATTTTCAGCTCTCTAGAGAGGAGAAGAGAGAAAGGAGAAGAAAAAGAGAAAAAGGAGTGTTTCGGGTGATTCGGGTGTCCAAACTCGTTGTGTAGCAAGCCAAATCAAAGCCCATGACGTTGTGCTCGTTTGTGTGAGTTCTAGGACCCCACTTTTACTTGTTTTCAACTGATTTTGGGGCTGGAAAATGTTAAAACCCGTTTTTAGTGTGAGTATGTGTTTGACCCATTTGGGTGTGATGTGTATGATGTGTTTCGTGTATGTTTCCGGGCTTGTGTGGGCTTGTATGGTGTTATGGTATGCATTCCTAAGGTCCAGGAGGGTTAATTTAGGCTTAGAATGGGTGTGGATGAGCTTGGAGGCCGAAAATGGCAGATTGGGTTCGGGATGAACTCCATTCTGCATCAGCTAGGGCTAGGCGACCGAATGGAGGCCATACGGCCGAATGAGAGGCGATTGAGGGTCATTCGCACGTTGGGATTCATTCGCACGATTGAGGGTTCAATCGCACGACTAAGGCTTCAGTCGCACGACTGGGAGTCCAGTCGCATAAGGGATCACACGACTGAGGGTTCAGTCGCATAGATGCTTAGTCGCATGAGTCCATTCGCATGAGGTCAGTCGCATAGGTGCCCATTCGTAGTAGTCCCATTCGCACAAGGTCCATACGAACGATTGAATGTTCATTCGCATAGATGTTCAACCGCATGAGTCCAGTCGCATGATGTTCAGTCGCATGGAGGCCATGCGACTGAAGGGTGTCCATACGCCCGAATAGGGCTGTTGCACTCGGAGGAATGTGTAGTTTGACTTCTAACCTTCGGGGGAAGGTGCAGATGTAAGTTTTGACGTAAAGTTTCTTGTAAGAGCATGTAAGGTGACTGTTATGGCCTTAGAGAGCATGTAGGGCATGATGATGATGATGATGTTGCATGTTTATGCATGTTATGTATGTATGATGTTGTCCTGTATGATGATGATGAATGTGTATGATATGTTCCTTATTATGATGTATGCTTATCTTTCTTGTGGCTTTACATGTCATGTTAAATGAATGAATGAAGTATTATGTAATGTAAAGCGAACGATAATGAAAGAGGAACATGAAGTAAGAATGCATGCATTAATGAATGATGAATGAACGAAAGAAAGGCTTGCAAGCATATATATGGGGTGAGCGACTTTGTGTTGCAAAAGACTCGGATGAAGTGCAATCATTGAGATTGCCTATGGGGTGAGCAACCTTGTTGTTGCAAAAGACTCGAGTAACGTGCTATCGTGATGTTGCCTTGGGGTGAGCAACCTTGTTGTTGCAAGAGACTCGGATAGCTTGCTATCATTAAGATGGGCAATGAGGTGAGCAACCCTAGGGTTGCAAAAGACTCGGATAGCATGCAATCATTGAGATTGCTATTGAGGTGAGCGACTATGTTGTCGCAAAAGACTCGGAAGAATGAATGTATGAAAGGAACGAAAGATAATGAATGAGATGAATGATAATAATGACATTATCTGTGTATACGTACGTTGAATGATCGCATGATAAAAGGAATAGTTTTAATGAAAGTAAAGTAGGTTTTATTATTAAAACTAGAACTCACTCAGCAACGTTGACTTTTTATTTGTTTTCCAGTTGGCAGGTAATGATTGCTGAGGGTGGCACTGCAAGGCTACTAAGCTCTTTTGGGATGGCATCCATTTATAAAGCTTTTGTGATGTAATGCAAACATGTATTTTGTAATCGGATAATGATGTATTATTTGGCAAAAGTGTTTATAATGAAACGAGATGTCATTTTTGAATGTTTCCGCTGCAATGTTTTCCTAAGGCAAATGTAATTATATGTTTTATGTGCGATGAATGACCAACTGTAAGCGTCCCGGAAACGGGGCCTTACAGTGACAGGGTTGACAGATCAGTTGAGCCACACTGTATACAGAGCTATATATTCGGTCAAGAGATAGAGATTACTGAGGATGCCTTGAGACGGGTCTTAGGTCTGGGTGAGGATGGAGCCCACCCAACTAAGCTACATCCCCCACGGTCCGGGGATGCTTTCTGAGGATTAAGTACGTCGGTGACATAAATGCCGGTGTACTGAACAAGAGCAACATGTGCCCGCAATTCAAATATTTGGCACATGTGATCATCAAGTGTATAGCCTCCAGGCGGGGAGGATTCGACGAAATGTCCGACCAAATCCAGGATGCATACGTTGCACTGGTACTGAACCATCCGTTCAGTTTTTCACGCATGATTCTCACCTACTTGATAGAGAAACTCGAGGCCAAGGGAAAGGAACGCTTCTGCATGTACCCACGATTTCTGCAAATGATTATTGATGAGAAGCTTCTTATGCTGCCAAAAGATAAAGATGATGCAGTGGTGTTCGAGGTAATGGATGATACTACTTTGGGTAGAATGAAGGCCTACCGGGGTAAGCAAGTGAAACCCCCGGTGAGGAGACTATTTGGGCACCTAGCAAGAGAAGACTATGAGGCGCCCGCTCGAAGGAAGTGGCGTCACGAGGATAGTGACTCCAACGTCGAGCCCATCATGGCACCCACAGACGAAGAAGACGACGACGACGATGATCAAGGTCAAGGTGGTGAGGCACCTAGTGGACCTAAAAGTGCTGCCTTCCACCAAGACTTCTTGGTCGATCAGGATGAGGAGTCGGATGATGAGCCATTAGTGAGGACTGTCGGGAGCCGAGTTGTGGCCACAGACAGAGGGATAGAGGTGGTTGGTGGACGCCAAGCTGAGTCGAGGGGTGCTGATGCTGATGTTACTGATCCTACCTACACCCCTGACCAGTCCAGCAGCAAAGGGGGGGCGCCTATTGCAAAGGGCTCCAGGATGAAGAGAATGGCTCAGCCTCATGGCAAAAAGAGAAAGAGGCAGAGATTTAAAGTGATTACATTTTCTGCCATAGCCACCACCACTGTCACAGCTACCACAACTACCACATCACCTACCACCACCACCACAGCTACTACTTCCACCACCACTCCTCCCACTACCACTATCACTCCATCCACCACCACTACCACAGCCACTCCACCACATCCCACTCACATTCCACCTCCCATATTCACCACATCTACCACCACCACCACTACCCACCAAGCCGGGACATCCACCCAAGCCCCAATGACCCATGATTCCACTCTACCCACTGTTGGGTTAGAGGAACAGCTGGCTAACCTCAACAGGTTGGTGCTAAAGCTGTTAGCTGCAGATCACATGAGGGAAAATTAGATTAATTAGCTGATAGCGATCAACAACGCCCAAGGAAAGCAGATTACACAGTTGATTGAGAAGAGTGATCGGTATGAGAGGGCTCTAAGCCGAGCCCCCCATGCACTTACAAGTCAAAATGAGCTGGTGTTGGCTTCGGTGAAGAGAATTGAGGAGCTTGAGAAGAAAAATAAGAAGATACTGCTAAAGCTGAAAGGGTCAAAGAGTGAGCCTCTAAAGATCAAGGATGGTGATGGTGATGATGATGATGATGATGGTGATGATGATGATGATGATGATGATGATGATGATGATGATGATGAGGATGAAGATGATTCTGAAGAAAATGTTGAGGAGGGAGGGTCGAGTGGTAAAGATAAAGAGGATGATGATGATCAGGAAGGTGATGCACCTACGTCAGCCTCAAATCCTCAAGCTCAGGAGAGGCGTACTAAGCGAAACCAAGATCAAGGAGCCTCGTCCTCCGCTCCTCTAGCTGAAGAACCCACTATTCAAGAAAAAAGTAATGATTAGATGTTTTTGTATTTAAAAACTTTTGTACTTGAATTCTATATTACATTAATGTAATTAACCATCATCTATGTGTGTTTATGTTTAAATGCTTTATATGATGACTTATGTGTGATGTGATTAATGTTTAATCAAACAGATGAAGCTCAACAGGCAGATGAGTATGATGTCCAACCCCTTCAGCAGGTCAAGTCTCAATTAACCATGATTCTTGACTTGCAAGGGATAGTCAGGAGATCTGTGAGCTACACTCCAGAAGAGGGAGAGATCATACATGACTTAACGGATGAACAACTTGTTGAAATATTCAGGCTGAATCCTGATGAGCTGGTAAAAGATGCTCCAAAAGTTTATGTGGCTAGTGACGATGAGCTGAACGATGTTGATGAAATTGAGATCGAGGACGTCACTGCTGAACATTATCCAAAGTACACTGACCAGAAGGTAATGTTATACCCAACTTGGGTGATACTTTTGGCAGTGCTACATTTGAGAAGCTGGATGAAATGGAGAAAAAAAGGAGAAAGAAGAAAGCTCAGCCCAAGCTTCGGACGCTAATGTCGACTTAAAGAAAGCTGAATGGGCAGCTTGTTTTGCAGAGATGAAGGCCCAACGCGTGCCGCCAAAGCAGAATGCCTACACAAAGCTCTACAGAGTCAAAAGACATCAGAAAGTGTCGAGCAAGATTATAGCATGGGCATATTTTGAAGACTTGGAAGTCTATGCTGTTAAGAGGGAGAAAGGAATCAAGTACCTCAGATATCCTCATGATCTGAAGTCTCTTCCTGGTTTTGAGCTCAACCGTCTAGCATGTCTAGATCTTCTGTATGCTAATCCAAGGAAGATGTCAGGATGGTTTGAGGCTGCGTTGAAGAAAGAATACCACACCAGGTGGGTGAACTTCAGACCTCAACAACCTAAGAGGTTAATTCATAAGTCGGAAGTTGATCCTATTTTTGGAAGACCGAAGGTGGTGCTGAAGTGGAGTCCCCCGTGCATAATGTCCAAGATTCCCTTACGGGAAATGCCTCAGAACTTCACTCCACACTTCAAATGGTGGTATTACGATTGGAGGATAGGCGAAGCTGTCATAGTATTGAACAGAGATGGAAAGATTGATACTATTCGGGTATTTGACCCAATGTGGCTTACAAACTTGTCGGCTGAAGATGTCTACACATTATACAAGTGGCCATTGTTCTATGACACGCAGGATATTGTACAAGCTCTCCAGTTCCAACATGTCATAAGACTCTGTTTTGCATTCGATATACATGCAGGAGTCACAAGAGAGGAGAAGTACAAGAAATTCCACGAACATGTGAAGAATGTTAGACGATAGGGTAA